>VUQI01001434.1:0-15239 GCA_015106735.1 Paratilapia polleni | reverse complement strand
TTTTCCCTCATGCGTGGTTTAGTTTTTTTTTTTTTTTTTGTTTTTTTTCTCTGGTTTCCTGGAGTGTGTGTGAGTGATGGTGTGATTGGCTGTGATGACGATGGGTTCCCTGTGCATCCTGGCGATACTACACAGATGGACACACAGCAGGACCAGGAAATACTGAGAAATTAAATACAGGAAAAGGAAACAAAATCAATGCAATGTGAGGAGGGAGAGCTGACTTTGATTTAAAGCGGCTCAAGCTATTTCTTAACTGACTGTCAGTTCATCCCTTTTTAATCTTTGTTGGCTGGGAGGGTGGGGGTGGGGGGTGGGTTGAAGCAGTTTCACAATACGTTAAAGCAGGGAACAGAGGAGATATGTAGAGAAGGAAAACAACTGAAACAGAAGGAAAACCTGTTTGTTCACTGTTACCCTTTTCTCCTGCACAGGGAAAGAATGGAAACCAGAGAGGAGAACGGCAGAAGAATTGAACGAAGGAAGTGAGAGAGCAGGAGAGTGCAATCATCGAAGCAGGAGAGAGAAAGGGAGGGAGAAAGAGAGAGAGAGAGAGAAAGAGAAAGAGAGCTGCGCTGCAGTAGCATCCCACAGCAGACGGCTGAGGACTGCCGGTGTGTGTGTGTGTGTGTGACTGCACTGCTGAAGAGGAGGAGGAGGAGGAGGCAGAGGGTGAGCACGCTCGCATACTCTGCAGGGCCATAGAGGAACACACAGCAGCGCTAGTGTTGGCCCGTGCCAGGTAAAGTCCCAGTGCCGTCGACCCGCAGACCACTGTTGTAAGATCTGGACACGCCAACGCCACCAAGACCCCAACTACCAACGCCATGGCACAAGCGGCCAAACATCTTCGCAAGAACAAGGATTTAGAAGCCCAGGCAGAACAGGAGCGCAAAGAGAAGGAGGAGGAGAGGGTCAAAAAGAGGAGTCGCTCACGGGATAAAAAGCGCAAGGTACTGGGATATTCACAGGTGGGGTGGTCTGGGGTGGGGTGGGGCGATGGGGGTAGCATGAGGAGGGAAGGGTGGCCTGGAGAGGGGGGCAGGAAGGTTGAGACGCCCCCCCCCCCTCTCTGTCATGCTATGGTCAGGGGTGCTGGGGCACACATGGAAACCCAGTAATGAGTGTGTTTCTACTGTGTGTATGTACATAGTCTCCCTGCACACATGTATGTCCTATGCATACAGACACGGGGAAACGGTACAACACACTGCATGCTTTCCTACTCCTCTGGACTGCTTTATACCTGCTTTATTGACTGTCCTGTCTGAGCCGTCTGATAAGGCAGTGTAGTACTCTACCTCTCACTGTGTGACTGTCCCTCTTCACATTTCTGTCTTGTGCCCTGTCTCTTCTTTTTCTTTGTTTTCACACTGCAGTATTAGTTTGCAAAATATAACTGAAGTACTAATCTTCCATGAGGACCATAACCTGCTTGTTTCTACAAAAGACCATTCTCTTTTCCTGTCTATTATTTTCTCTGTGTGGCATTGTAATGACTGCAGAGCAGTACCTGCAGGCTTCTGACTGAGAAGTACCAGACAGAGCTGGAACAACTGGCAAGGTTTGCTGTAAACAATAAATGTCTGCTCTGCCAGTCACCGACTGCAGGGACATATCATCCAGTCTACTTTATGCCTCTGGCCGCTCGTCGCATTTTGCTCAAACTCATTAATGAAAATGAGTCATCCGCAGATTGTGTATTGATGGTAAATTGGTCCTCGGTAACCGAGTCCAGCCGCCCTGTGAGCCAGCCCTGTGCCAGGCTGGCTGTAAACCAATCTGATGCTGATGCAGTAGAGACAGAAACACAGTACAGCTTCCACTCTCCCACAGAAGGAAGACAGGGCTGAAAGGCCGATATGGGGATCCGATTTTTCCTTTTGTGTTCTATACAGGTAGGGTGACAAGGTTATTAGGTGTATTTGAGGAAATCACAGGGAGGAAAAAAGAGAGAGCTTGAGGAGAATGACAGGTGGTATGACTCAGATACACTTGGGTGGTTTTCTGTCAGCAGGGGTTTGCTATTTAACTCTTTTTGTTAGAGAGTCAGACTCAAGCATTTTATCACAGACACACATGGCACCACTTTGTCTGCAATGACTGACATGAAGGAATGACTCCTGAGTTAAAGTTTCATCATATTCTTCACCTCTTTTACCACTACTTTTTACTACTTTTACTCTTTAACACCTGATACAGCATATGTGTATATATGTATATTTAAATAGAGGGTGCCTTTGGACTTAATAGGTTAAGACATGGATCTTATAAGCCTTTTGATTAAATAACCAGAGGGTGATTGCCAGTGCAGAAATGACTTTGTGCATGTGTATTATGCATGTGTGTGAGTACAGTCTTTGCATGTCTGGAAAGATGGGGTCTAAGAAGAGAAAACCTGCAGCTCTAATGGTTGGATGAGGCATGGATGAGATGTCTGCTGAGGATGCTAATGCAGAACAACTTTGACTGAAAGTGTGTAGTTTCAGAGGATCCCATATCACTTACGTAACCATGCAGCTTAAGTCTTTCAAATAAGCTTCCTGACTCCCTTCCAGCTCTCCTCCCAATCTCTCTTCCTTTTTTTAACACCAGCTTATAGCCATTCCTGGTTTCTGGAGCAGATGTTAACACTGGGGGAATTCTCTCTCTTTATCTATCTTTGCTTCCTCTCTGATGCTTGTAGCTACCTATTCAAATTCTGCAGTCTGTAATACACAAGTTGACTGATTGTGTTTCCTTACATTGCCTGATTGTTAACAAACCACCTTCGTACTTTGTGGCACACAAAGAAAACAGCCAGCACCTGTTTTTTGGTGGCTCGATAGCTCGGGAGTCTCTATCCTTGCAGTGCAGGCAAGGTGAACTCTTTGTGACAGGACTGCATTTTTTATTTCTGAACATTTAACACACATGAATGCTCACCATTTTTTCTGTTACCATTAAACAAGACTTTTGTTATATAAGCTTAAGTTTCCTTCTTCAGTGGGGGCAATTTAACCAAAGATTTGTTTGAAGTCATTCTGTGAAAAAACACTCATAGCTCCATTTATTAAAAAGTGTTTCAATTTACGGTGTAATGGTTCACTGATTGTTCTTCAGGTATTTTTAGTCCCAATAGCAGGAGTGCAGTGCTCTGAAGGGGTGGCAGTGTTAGCTGGTCTTTTGGTCCATTTCGGGTCTACTCAGTATTATGGCCTTATTTTTTTAGTAATACATGTTTATTTATCTTTTAAAGACATGGCTTGATTTGCTTACTATCGCATTTATCTTCTCTATTGGTTTAATTGTTAATCTTGTGTTTGTGGCTGTTGTATGTTGACGTTAAAACGATTATCCTGTCCCAGTGAGGACATAAATCTGTCCTCGTCATTAAAGGGTGAAAGTGCCATTTTAACTGGCTTCTTGGTGTAGTGGCATTATACAGAACAGGTCAGTTGCTGAGCAGTTTATAATGTTGTCCTCAAATTACCTTTATTGATGAGTTTGCTCCTCCTGAAAAATGAGCATTGTCAGGATGTGAACAAAGCCCTATTGTCCCAGTCAGCACCTCTTTTCACCTCATTCTGCATGTGCGTTTGTATCTACATCTAAAGCTGCTTTAATGTGAAGTGGCTGACCTGGTGACAGTGGCCCTGAAGTATGAAATAGTGGTTTGTTGCATTGCTTGCATGACAGTATTTAGTGCAGTTTTCATGTTTACTTTTCCAGAGTTTAAGGACTCCTCCAAGGTCATTGGAAATGTATACTTGGAATTTAGTGTATTTCTAAACAGGTATTAAAGATAACACTTCCTTTTATTTATTCATCCTTATTAGGGTTATTTGGCCCTTGGAGGGAAAATATATTCGCAGCTTAATTTTGCTAGCGGGTGAGAAAAAGCTTTTCCTGTAGCTGCAAATATTTTTTGTCTTCTTTAATTTTGTTGCTCTGCTTTAGCTTCATCGTGACCAAAAAACAGTCTCAAGTGCTCAAAGATATAATCAGACTCTTTCTCTCAGTATTCATTATAATGAAATATCGTTGGCGTTTTTTTTAAAGATTAAAAATGTAACATCTAATTGCAGTTTCCAAACAAAACAATTAACCAAGTTAATGGAAGTTGGGCTCTTTCTGACTGTTTGGTGATTTACATCCTCCTCTTACCAATTGTTTACACTATAGGATCACTTATTAATCCCCATGGATGGTTAATAGATGGAACCATTCAGGATGATTTTCAGAGCAATAACTCTGTGTGCAATTATATGAATTTTATGGTTGACAGTATGGATGGATTTTTGGTGTTATTTGCCTGTTGCTCATTGTGTTGAAGTACAAATAGTTATCAGTAACTGAGTGTTATAAATCAGTTCTCTTTTTTGTCCAACCATAGTCAAAGAAGTCAAATTAAACTTCAGAATTGACATTCGCATAATTGTTATATGTGTTGGTTTAAAACAGTAAATTGATTATCAAAATTGTAAATGAGTGATTAATTTTTGGGTGAGTGAAGGATTTCTCCATCACTAGTTTAGACAAATTATCCAAATATTTCCAAAGGTATAGGAACACAAATGACAATGGACGCTTCTGAATGTCAAAATGCAGCCAATGGAGCAAAACCAGCTCCAGCAGGCTGCATTCTTACTTACTCTCCATCAGCTACTTACTATATGTAATGCTGTAGACCTGCAAGTAATCATCAGTTCACTACTTATAAATTGTTAGAAATCAATCTGACAAATGTTTAAGTTTTTATTGATTGACTAGATATGTGTACATCAAAAAAAGATGCCAGGAGCATATGCTGGTCATCAGATGTCTTTTTTTTTGAACCAACAGTCCAAAATCCCAAGCTATTTAATGTTTAATAACATAGAACAAGAGAAAACACATTCTCTTGTGGAACTGAACCCATCAAATATTATTTATTATTATTATTAATGACACAATGTTTTTAATGAGCCTGTTTGGTCATCATTAGCGTTGACTCATGGCTTTTGGCAGGTGAAGCTCTTTTATTCCATAGAAGCATCGAGGTAGCTGAGGATTGACCATCAGTAGTGCTGGTGCTCAGACTCATCAGCACTACTGGTGGGTCAAAATGCTTTTTGTTGTGTATATAGTTTAACACTCTATTGGTTGCAAATGTATAGAGTAGCAGCTCATCAGGCATCTTAGGGGTAAAATTCATCTGCATAGACTTCTTCAAAAAGCAGCACTTATGCAGCTGATATGGCTGTGTGGGAATACTGCAATGTTGAAAGTGCTACCTTAGTGCTCCATGTTCATGCCACATCTTTATATAAAACAGAAAAGGCAGCAGTAGATCAGCATTCCAGCCTCGTCTCCGCCTGCCCTCCAAAATCTCTAACCCTCCCTACCTCAACAGGAAGCAGAGCCCTCGATGAGGTTCATGTGTTGATGTCTGAGGCAGATTGGTACTGTAGTGCTGTCTCGGTGTTGAAGCTGTGTTCATGTGTATATGACTGCGTGCGTGTGTGCGTGTGTGTGTGTGTGTGTTTGGGTTTGGTGCAGTGGATTAGAGGTGCTGCAGGAACGACTAAGCCCATCAGTGCCAACTCTAGCACCTGTTTGCAGATCAACCCTGCTTACCTTTACCGCGGCTGCTGTGATCAAAGTAAAATTTTTGTAATAAACCAAATTTTAATGTAGCCTTCTTTGGGGCAAATTTTTTTAAGTAGGCCAGCCATTGCTTTCATGTCAGATGTTTGAAGCAAGAAAATCAAAGGCTGTAGCCAAAGTGAGTGAAAGAACCTGACTGTGTGCATGTGTAGGATATGACACCTGTCAGTCAAGGTCTCCCAAATGTTCCACTTTTGTCTAAGCCTTCTTCAAAATGAAGTAATCTGTAACAAGTAGAATATGTCACTAAGAGTATTTTTAAAACTTGAAAATTTTCTTACTTTTTTCTACTAAATGGGAGTGCCACACTATTGGGCACCACATCAAGGCAAAGACAAGACTTCAGGACTTCTGTCACAACTCCTTATAAAATGCTAAACATAAGCACAAATAAGATATAATGTGTAATTTAATGAGTTTTTACATTTCTGGCAGGCAGTTTCTGAACTTTTGTTGTGCTTTTCTGAGATGTAGTTCTCCCCACCACAGTTGGTTATCTGTAGCCTTTCTGTCACCTCCAGCCAGCCTCTTCTGTCCTCTCTAATCAACAAGCCATTTTAGCCCCATTCTTGAGAAAACCCAAGGAGATGAGCACTTTCAAAAATACTCAAATATGGCATGTGGGACTGACAGTCCTGCTACAGCAAAAGTCACTTACATACATAATAAATAGGCAGGTATATATATCCTTAAAAAAGTGCTCAGTGAGTGTAGATCTTGGGTTGTATGTTAGTATTTATACCTGTAATACGTTTTTTTCAGTTGTGGCAAGAAAACAAGTTGTAAAGTCTGTTTTAGTTCTCTGAATTCTACAAGATGCGAAGTGAAATATCTTGCTCTTAGCCTTTATATATCACTATGTTGTCCAGCCTGTCTCCTGTTTGTTGTGGGAAATGCCATGCTTGTTGTGTCCAAAATCAGTGCCTCGGGTACAAAGTAAGGTCTAAGCCTCTATAACTGTAAAGCTGGGTGTAACTGCAGATTCAGGTGATAATTTACTTTATGTTCATCTGGTGATTAAGAGACCCGCTTCACTGTGTAGTCCAGCATCATATGCATGCGTGTGTGTGTGGGGGGGGGGGGCAGCCCAGGTGGCCCTGTGGAACCCCTCGGACAGATGACTCAGCAGGCTGAACTGAAGCACTCAGTCATGTTGATGGAGCCTTGGAATGAGCTCACTGAGTCCAGCTCTTGGCTATACAGTAAGTGCTGCTGGGGCAGGGTGGCCAGGAGCTGCAGCCTACTTTCCTTTAATTAAAGCAGGAATTGCGCACGTGATACCAATTCACCAACTAATGCCTTCTCCTTCCCCATTCTCCCTTTAACCAGGCCAATAGTGGGTCTTTATTTATGACCTAGCAGAGGCTGAGTGACTTTTAAAGCAAATGCCCAAGCACACTCTTTCAGGTTCATTAGAGAGGAAAGCTCCCCTGCTCAAAAAGGTGGTATCCATTCTTTGTTAAAAAAGAAAAAAATAATTAAATAAACACGAGCGAAATAACATCAAGCATCCAGAAGGCGCTCCTCTCTGCAGGAGTTCGGCTTCCCCCAAACTCCAAAGCCTGAGGATATTTTTAAATTGTTGATGAGTGATCAAGATGTCTCACAGCTTCATCCTCACTGCAGTGATTCATTCTTTCATTTGGAAAACGGATGCCATAATCATCTGCACCTGCTGTAATAAGAGAAAGCTTGATGCATATTTTTGATAATCATCATAAGCCTGGGAGGCAGAGACCATTTATTGGTGTGTTGCCTGGTTGATGATTGTAAATGAAGCTGAGCTGACACGTAGGACTGCAGTGCTTTCAGAAAAGCATTTGTCTCCAACAGAGGTTTGTGTAAACCTCCAAAATTACGAGCAGCAGCATCTCTGTGTGCTTATCCTCCCACTACACATGAAATGATGTGTCATATTGAGAGGGGCTTCCTTAGATTTTCCTCCCAGTCTCCCCCCTCCCTCCTCCTCCATCTTCTCTCTATCACCCTCCTTGGCCGATTGCGCTAATCTCTTCTCTCAATTGTTATTCTGATAGTGCAGCAGTTACGTAACTGCCTGAAACAGGAATTGAGAGATTGGGGTTATTGAAATGGATCCTCATCATTCCCAAATAAAAGAGAGATAGAAAGAGAAGGAGAAAGAATGAGGTGATACTTTCTGAGAGGAATGTGATAGTCATTGCTGGACAGCTTGTTGTAGAAAAGGGAAAGGTTTTGGTGTCTGCTACCCAACCCAGGCTCTTTCCCTTTAAGCTCCTTCTGGCTGATGAGGGAGAGGAGAGAGGAAAGGACAAGGGGTGAGATAGGGAGCTTAGTGCGGTTTCAGGTCCAGGTATTCTGAGTCCTGCCTTTACATCCTTAGATTCTGCAGCATCTCATAGATTGAGATGTATAAGAGCTATAGGGGCCTCTGCAATGTACAGGCTATCATTTACAGTATTGATTGGTTTTACTTTGCCCAGTAGAAAAAGATTTCATGTGTCCTGCATGTGTCAGTTTTACAAAACTAGCCATACACCATGCAGATATTTGCTGCAGTTTGATGCATCTCCAACAATTTTATACTGAAGCTTCCCATTCATGCTCACATGAAGATGAACCCTACTCACTTTTCCTCTAGTGGCACCGTAAGGCTGACATTTATGGGTTTTTTTATTGAACAGTCTGATTGACTACTTGATATGTAGCCATAAAATTAGGTTTTGTAAACCTTTATTTGAAGAGGGGGTGAAACTCCTGAGATCAAGAATCTCCTTTGCAAGAGTGTCCTGGCCCAACATAGGCAGCATTATCCTGACATGTTTTTCAAAGGCAGGAGAAACCAGAGTTCCCGTGCTCTGCCCAGGTTTGAACCCTTTTGCAGTGAAGGTGCTAACCACTGAGTCACCGTGCTGATATGACAAAATACCTGCACCCTGTGACATCCCTATTAGTTTCAGCTATACATTGGTGCTAGTTAGCAATGCTAGCATGCATTCATGCCAAACTAACATGGTCAGTGTTGTAAACATTATGCATTGGTAGTATCAGCACGTTGGAGTGTCATTGTGAGCATGCACAATGTGTCTCTGTGTGTTCAAGGCCTGCATGCCTGTGTATGACCAGTTTGTGCGTGTGTGTGGGAAGCACCTTATGTGTCTTTGATTGTGTGTGAATGTTTGGTGTGAAGATGAGTGTTAAAACTGAAGGAATATAGCCACGGGTTAGAGCCACTGAAGAGCATAGTGAAAGCAAAAAAGAGTGAAATATCAGAGGACTGTGGGTGACCCCAGGGTGACTCTGCACCTTTTTCCTCTGTATTGGATGGCTGGTGTCTTATTTACCTGATTGATATGATGATTCGTGTGTTTTTTCCTGTCTTCCGGAGGGAAGAGAAATAATTCAATTCAAAACACAGCGGTACAGTAGGTCATTACAGCAGCATAGCTTCCCGGCTATAATTCTCTGTTCCAGTTCTCTGAGTGCGGACAATAGAGAATGTCTGATTCATTTAATGAGATGAGTAGGAGAAGATTGAGTTCATGATTGAAGTCTGAATTTTCTGACTGGATTAAACCTGCAGGTGGTATCCAGAAATATAGTATGGTACCAAAGCTTAGTAAGGGTTTTAAGGGTTTTCTTTTAGTAAATGTTCTTTTGGAGTTAGAGATGAAGACAGTACAAGACCAGGCCTTGGTTGGTGTCTTGGAGTATCACCATGTGTTCCCTTATGACAAATCTTACTTAGTGGAGTGCAGATCTTGAGTCATCTAATCCTTGTGTGTCATCGCAGTGTTGTAGCATCATGGACCTGTTATTAAAAGCTTAGCCATTTGTAACCCTCTTCATCTTTATCCCCTGGAGGGAAAGGTGGTGTCACTTTGATTTGTTGCTCTTCACTTCTCACCCCACCCAGCATGCACAGTGATGCTCTCCTCTCCAGGAGAATGGCCAATAAAACACAGATCAGAGAGCAAAACATCACATCCAGCATAACTATAATAACCTTCATTCAGGCATTCCTATGTTGAGCATGCAGCATCTGTAAATTTGTTTCTTTGCTGAGTCTCTAACCAACAATTCTTTTATAATTACTATGCTTCTCATATGTATTATAGAGTGAGAGGACCCAAATGCAAACACATAGGAGGCAGACAGGATGAGCAGAAAGCAAGCTGTCTATTTGGCTAGTCCAAAAAGCAAAATAACAAATTCTCATACAAAGTCCAAGAAGCGAAGAAACAAAATCAAAGGAAACACTGCAGTAATGCAGGAGAAAACATAGGGAAGGTAAACAGATGTTGTAACAAGGACTAAGGGGAAAGACAGTGTTCAAGAGGTAATCGGAGAAGTGGAAATAGCCGGGAGAACAAGACACAGGTGAGGGTAATCAATGACAAAGAGACAGGAGGGGAAGTAAAACTAAATGCAAGACACAAGAGATAAATAACTACAAAGTGAAACAGGAAGTGAGTAACAATAACTGAAAAGAGGGAAACACCGACTCATGAGTAACTTAATCATCGGGGAAAGACACAGGAGGAAGACACAGAGGGACACACTGAGGAGACTCTCCACAAATGCAAACATAAAATAAAATTATTGACAAAAGAAACCCCAAAAGAACCAAGCAGAGAGTACCTAAAAATAAACAAGAATTCAAGACTTCAAAAACTCAAAACCCTGGGAACAGACCAGGGATTATGACACTATCTACTGTTTGCACAATGCATAAATTCAGTGGTAAAGCACAGATAAACTGTTCTGCTATGGTGTTATTTGTTTTCACTAATCAGTCTCAAACATTTGTAAAATGTACAAATTTGTTGATGCTAAAATGCTAGAAGAACAGTAAAAGTTAAAGTTAAACTGAAAGTGAAATGTTTTTGTATCGATCAGACACTAGCATTTGGATCTGATACCAAGCTCCATTTGGATATGGCTCCAAGTTTGTAGTATCCAAAACTAGTTTTAAAATCTCCTATTATTATAGGCAAAATATACCCGATATATTGACTGGTAACCTTGAGAACGAGATTGTTTTTGACCTTGGAAACAGCTAAGCTAGCTTCATTCCAGTACAGTGATTACTCTGGGTAAAGTACAAGCCTGTAAAGTACTGATTGGAACTATCAAAGAAAGACAAATATCTAAAAATGCCAATACAAGGTCTTCCCTAGAGCTTCTAGCTGTATCACACAATCATCCTTAGGCAATAAATATTTTTAAATTAAACATCTGTTTGCATTTTCACTTAAGCACCTCCTATAGGAAGGTGATGATATGTGATTGAAAGCTCCAGAACAACTCCTCAGTTAATGTTTGAGATGAAATATTTATCCATTTCTCTCTGAGGAAATACTTCTGTGGTAAGCAATAGTTCTAATCATTGCTGCTCAAAGTGGAGTGCCACAAATGAAATACATTACGATGCCAGTACAACACATCTGTTAATGGCGTGAAATGGTGCAGAAATTTCAGAGGTGTACATGTCAAAATGCAGTCAAGTATAAACAGATATGTCCACTTAGAAATATATTCACTGCCTTCAGAAAGTTTTCAAACCCAGTCAAGTTTTCTGCTTTTTTACTCACTGTAAAATAGATCAGTACATTTTACACACGGTGTAAATGACAAAGCAAAAAGACCTTTTTGTGGTGTTTTACTATTTTTATTAAAAATAAAGCACTGAAATATTCCATATATGCAAGTATCTGGAGAATTTGTAATGACACAATCCTCATAATCTTACTTTTATAAATGACCTTTGTGATGCTTCTATAACTTGGTCTCACAGTTGATGGTCTGTGTCAGAGTGAAAACGAACAGGATTGTATTGAAAGTGCATATAGGCCTCCGTTATTCTCAAATGAGAGAAAATCAGAACCATCAGTCTTTCTGTATATTGCTGCCCATCCAAACTGAAGACTCATGGAAGAAGGTCAGACAGGTAACCAAAACCCAGTGGTCATGAACTGGGCATCTCCTTTGTGGAGATGGGAGGACCTTATAGAGTCATCATGGCATGTAGAGGGGACAGAAGGAAGGTATCACTTGCCAAAAGGCACATGACGGCCTGCTGGGAGCCAAAAGACACCTAAATGACTCAAAGATAAACAACATATAAACTTGTTCCCAACAGTGTGTGTGTTGAGGAAATCTGGCACTAAAAATCACCTCATTAATACAATCCCTGCTGCCAAACACAGTAGTGGCAGCATCATGGTGTGGGTATGTTCTTCTGCAACAGGGGCTGGGAGACTAGTCAGGATAGAAGAAAAGATGTGGATACAGAAAAGCATAGATAAATCCTTAGTGAAAATCTTTTCTAAAGTTCTGAGGGTCTCAGGCTGTGGCAAAGATTTATATTCAACAAGACAATGACCATAAAGCATGCCACCAAGAAAACATAAAAGTGGGTTCAGCCCACTAGACTCCAGACTTGAACCCAGTAGAGAGACTCCAGTCTCCCAATCTCTGGAGAGACTGAAAAATGTCTGTGCACCGACACCTGTAGTTCAGCCTGGTTGAGCTTGAGCAGTCCTACCAAGAAAAATGGGAGAAACCTGAAGAAGAAGAAAAGTGTAAGCTTGTAGGATCATTCCCAAGAAAACCTCAGACAGTCATTGCTGCCAAAGCTATTTTAATACTGCACTAAGTGAAGAGACTAAATACTAGTGAAAATGTGAAATGTTAGTGTATTTTTTATTATTTTTTTTATAAATGTACAAAACATTCTAAAAACCTGATTTTGCTTGTCATTGTCAGGTATTGTGTGGAGATTGATGAGAAAAAAATGTAATTAATTTTAAGGTGTGTTTAAAACATGACAACATGTCAAAAACTTCAAGGGTCTGCAAAACTTTCAAATGCACTGTACATACCATGGAGCTTAGATAGAGAACATGTATTTTATGTAAACACATTACAGTCATATTAGTCATCTATAGGAATCTGGTAGGTTTGGGCGAATGTGGGTAGCGGTCTTGTCAAAGGTTAAATGTTACCTAACTGGCCATATTTGTCTAATCTCATTTACTTAAAACTGATTTTTCTTTTTTGTGTGTGTGTGTTTTATTTTTGCTCGTTCATGTGTCTTTTTATGAGCCCATGTGCTCACTGAACAGAGGCGTGTGGGTTGTCTTGTGGCGCGGGATTTACGATCTAGCTGGGAGGATAGTGGTGTCACCCAGCCTCTAATTAGCTAACCCAAGAGATTTTTCTTGAGTAAATGCAGAGCCAGGTGTCCACCCCCTTTCTTTTCTTCCTCCCTGCTAGAGTAAATTCCTCCATTCATCCTGTTATCAATTCCCCTGCCTCAATACAGAATACTACTCCTTCCCTCTTCCCCGCTCTCTGCCGCAGTTACTTGCAGCATATTGCAACACTGCAAGATCATGGATTCGATTCCTAACACCTCCCTCTCTTTTCTCCCAGTTTCTGAGTTTGCGCTAAACACTGTGGATCCACATTTAGAGAAAGAGAAGCAAGAGAGATTAAGTGAGCAACAGTGAGAGGCGGGGGGGATGGAGTATCAGTCACTTTTACTGTTACAGCAGCCTAATGTTTTCTGTAGGCAGGAAAATGGGAGTGTGGAATAGGTAGATATGGAACCATATAATGTTTAAGCTACATTGGACCCCTCCGTGCACCTACACCATATTAAATCAGCTTGGAATGAAGAGGAGGATGGTCAGTCCTTGGAGACTGTACTGGTATCGGCTCAGGAGAAGGAGAATCTGCATATATGCAGCATCCTTACAAGGTCACCGGCACCTCGTACTTGATCACATGTAAGCACACATATATATAGACCTGGCACACACACATCCACTGTCAGCCAGCCCCTTAGTCAGCACAGTGTTGGCTGCTCTGTGATAGAGTTGGATGTCGCCACCTAGTGTCAATGCAGAGAGTTTCTAATCATAATAGAAAAGATGATATCTCATTCACTCTGTGTTCCTCTAATGCTCAGCTTTCTGTAGTCTCTCTTTCTGTGGCCACTACATCTCACATCTTAAAAAATCATGATCTTAAAAATCCCAGTATTCATAAGAGTCTTTTTCAAGAGTCATTTTCAAGCTGTTTGTGAATAAAGTCCTTCTCTAAAGGAAAGGAAAGTTAAACTTTGGCTATCAGTGAGAAAGCAGTGCAATGTTTTGATCTGCCTGCCCTTGATCCCTCTGCCACTCTGGGGCAGTGTGACTGTGTGTGTCTGTGTGTGTGGGCACTATCCTGACCCTGCTGAACGGCAACAGCTGGCCCAGTGACGGATCTAATTATGTCTGTCAGAAATGCAGAAACACAGTCCTTCAAATGTCGCCTACACAGTAACATTACATGCTCTTACACAAACATCCATATTTAAGTTCCTTTACAGCACACACATGCAACACATTTTTAAAAAAAAAATCTTTTCCAACACGGTCCGTTTGCAGGAGCTCAAAGAGGCTGACCATAAAAATGGTTTGAGACGTCTTTTAGGTGAATTGTTAATTTTTATTGATGGCTGGTGTTAAGATACAGACTGCACTGCATTTGTCTGCATTCATCATGTCCTCATCTCTTTTTTTGCTCCTTTTCTAGTCTACTAATAAAACAGCTCTTCCTCCACCCCTTTTTCCTTGCTTTTGTGGCCACTATTCTTTTCACCCTTTCCCCCGCTGCCTTACAGAGTCTAACTAAAGCAGAATATAGTGTAGCCTTAGGCAGTGCAGGACAGTTAGTGTGGTGGTAATGGAGAAAATGTTTGTCAGAGCATAGAGCACTATGACTTTGGCCTCAGCATCTCCTTAGGCACCGACCTTTAATTGCTACATACTGGTGAAAAGCTTGAGAAAGTATGAGAGAGCGCATGTTACATATTCTGTGTGACTGAAATATCATCTTTATCAATATAATGCCTGGGTCCCCTCTTTTAATTTAAAAAGAAATCTGTGACAGATGTACAGCCGATACTGATGCTGTTGTTCCTGCCTTTCTAAATGTAGACTGTGTAGTAGGTACTCATGGAATAAAAAGCTCATGGAGCTCATGTCTGTATCTCTTGAACACATATAACTGGTATCTTTTGTAAGTGTTCTTAACGGTTAAGATGGATATACACAGTCTGGTGTTACAGCTGTAAGTGCTTTACCACATGAGCTTTATATAAACACATATAAAAACTGTGTGTGTAGAACTGCCGTTTCATGGGAGCAGTCCTGCTTAGAGATGAAATGATTCACCCATAATCTGATGGACAAAATGAATCTGAGACAGTGTTCTGACTTAATTGCCCGAGTCATCTGTACAGTTTAGTATTCTATAGTAAACCTAACATAGACAGACCCTACCCCTTTCTCTGTGGTCAATATCATATAGATACATACATGTACATTCATAACTATATATATATATATATATATACAGCTCCGGAAAAAATTAAGAGACCACTCCAAAATTATCACTTTTTCTGATTTTGCTATTCATAGGTATATGTTTGAGTAAAATGAACATTTTTATTTTGTTCTATAAACTACTGACAACATAACTCCCAAATTCCAAATAAAAATATTTTCATTTAGAGCATTTATTTGCAGAAAATGAAAAAATTGTCAAAATACCAAAAAAGGTCCAGTGTTTTCAGACCT
>VUQI01001432.1:0-13596 GCA_015106735.1 Paratilapia polleni | reverse complement strand
TGAGATGCTTTGGCACGACCTTAAACAGACCGTTCATGCTATAAAACCCTCCAATGTGGCTGAATTAAAACAATTCTGCAAAGAACTGTGGGCCAAAATTCCTCCACAGCGATGTGAAAGACTCATTGCCAGTCACAAACGCTTGATTGCAGTTGTTGCTGCCAAGGGTGGCACAACCAGTTATTAGGTTTAGGGGGTAATCACTTTTTCACACAGGGCCATGTAGGTTTGGATTTTTTGTTTCCCTTAATAATAAAAACCTTCATTTAAAAACTGCATTTTGTGTTTTCTTGTGTTATCTTGTCTAATATTTAAATTTGTTTGATGATCTGAAACATTTAAATGTGACAAACATGCAAAAAAAATAAGAAATCAGGAAGGGGGCAAACACTTTTTCACACCACTGTATACACATATATAGAGTATATTCCAACAGTGGATATTGGAGACAGTTTTATCAGCTGTACAGTAGAGGTTTCTGGTACACCTTCACCCAATTCCAAGATTGCCGAGAAGGAGATAAGATCTGAAGTTTGTTTTTATTTTTATTTTTTTTTTATTAAAAAGCTGTATGTATTTTAAGGTGTTTTTTATTTATTTATTATAATCCTTTCATAATCTTTTAGCTGGGATAGGCTACAGCCCTCCCCACAACCCTGAATTACATAAGCAGAAGAAAATAGATGGATGGATGGATGGATAATCTTTTTATAATGTTTAAAGTGTCTTTTTAAGTGAATCAAGTGGATTTGTGTGACATCAGGTGGGGGCAAAACTCAAACTAAACTTATATTTAATATATACTACAAAAATGAAAAAGTGAAAAAAAAATCTGCATCCATTTAAGAGCAGTCTGGAGCATTAAAAAATGTGGAAAGCTTGTAAGAGTCTGATAATTTTCTGAATGTACTCTGTTTTTAATCTGCCGGAATTGAGAGCAGCAACATTTCCAAGTATTCACTAGTATTTTCTTTTTTCTACCATTGTTCCTCTGGATAGCACAAGTTATTGAATGTTAATAGTCACTGATAATAAATGTTGATTATCTGTCAGTCACTGGTATTCTGTGCTGACACTCATACACTCAAATATTGTATAACAACATAGTCGTACAATATTTGATTTTCACATCATAAAACAGGGAAGCAAGACAGAGAGAGAAGATATTGTGAAGATTTCGAAATATAATATCTTTTACTTCAACACATCTTAGGCATTGTTACATATACCAGTTCACTTTTTTTTTAGATGCATTTGAGCAAAGAAAATTAGGTCATGTAAAGATTTACATATAAATATTTAGTTTTTATTTTCAAATTTTGTGTTAGAGTACAGATGAAAAACATCAAACCATATAAACCATATAAAAAAAGGTTGGCTTTTTCCCTTAAAATAACTCTAAGTGCTCTGAAAATGTTTAATTCATTCATTGTGCATTTTAAGCCTCAAGTGAACACAGATGTTGTACACACACAGCCACAAGATGGCGCCTGAAACTTAAGGCTGGGGCTTTGACATCTGCCTTTGAGATGACAAGGCAAATGAAGTGATAAAAATTGTTTCCAAAGTGGTTGTACTGATGGGGTGGAAATTATAGATAATATATTTCACTGTTGCAGTCTTTGGACATTAGAGGCCCTGCAGCATGAATGGTTATTTGTCTTGTGTGGGTTATTGTTTAACTAAGTGAGTAAGTGCTGTAAATGCTGATGCTGATAATTCTCTTTGACCAAAATAGAAACATGCAAATACTAAGTAGTTGTTTAACTTAACAAAGTCACATCTTTCCTCTGTCTGTTGTTCTGAGCCAAGGCTCTCTCTTTTGTGATGTATTTCTCTTTGTATTTCAGTAGCCCATTAAATATTAGCCATATTCATTAAAATTAAAATTTGTTTATTTTTTTTGTTTTTTATTTTTTTGCTTTGCTCAATATAAATATGGTAAAATAATATTTGTAGATCGATGACTTTTTGCTTCTAGCGTCTGCCTAATTAGTAAACATTTCTTTTATACTGATCATTTTCTGCTTTCTTCTTTCTGACATGTAGAAAACAACATATCACTCCTATTTTCAGAGAGCAGCACTTAGCCAGAGAGTAGAAGTCCATCATCATCTCCTCATTTCCTGCAGCTATTTAAGACTGTGCCTCTCCAAAATAGGTGCCGCAGTCAGAGCTATCTGGGGATGTGCTTTCAAAATAATTCAAGGATATTAGGATGTCTCCGTTTTGTTTTGACATTTCTATACCTTCTTCGGCCGCTGTGTGTGCAAAGCGTGTGCCATTTGACTTAATGCCATTTCAGAAGTCATCTCAAATGCTTTCTGGTTTCCATAACTATATATTGTACATCTTGAGTGCTTTATAATTTCTGTGCTGCACATTGTTATTTTGGAAATGTACTCAAAACCCAAAGTAAGGTTTAACTGACAGACAGGTCACACACACACACACACACACACACACACACACACACACACAGAGTGCAGCTCAGTGAGTCCAGTCCTATGACATCCCGCCCAAAGGTTATATTCTCTCTGAAATGTTGGGTGTGTAGTAAAATACATGCTCCACACTGTCTGGCTCTACTAATGAAGGGGTTTATGAGTGGCAGTCCTGTGTTTGTACCATGTATCATGCACTGCTCTATCACTGGATACAAGGTCAGATCACATCTCATCTTATATATACCAGCTACCTCTGATCTCAGTCTATACAACCCTTGGACATAATTCTAGGACATGAAGACACTATTTTTAATGTGATTTTGATAGGTCTTAAGATATAGGAATAAATTTTAACGCAGTTTAGAGGCCTTTTCTGCTCCCATTGTTTGCAATTTTGCAAAATGCACATAATGGAGTTTTCACAAAAAGCCTCTCTTGTGTTATTGTGAATCAGACGCATTTGTACGTGGCTAAACTTGTCAGACTGTGAGCTTTCAGCACCCACAGTGTTAATGTATAATGTCAACGCAGGAGGGAGCCTTGTTAAAAAGCAATTAAGCCAAAATGATTTAAACATTGTGTGGTTTGGCCACTGGCGAGCCTCGAGGTACATACTGTGTTGTTGTCTTAAAATGAGAATTTCACTGTCTGCTCACACAGA
Source organism: Paratilapia polleni (assembly GCA_015106735.1). NCBI lineage: Eukaryota > Metazoa > Chordata > Actinopteri > Cichliformes > Cichlidae > Paratilapia > Paratilapia polleni. The sequence continues at coordinate 10,488 of VUQI01001432.1, read as the reverse complement.
AAACCGCTATTTGTGTGAGTGTAGCTCTAACCACACTTTCCCACACCCGCCAAACCATACCAAACCACAGACTTCAGATCAACACACACAGTCACACAGACACACACACACACAAACACACACACACACACACACACACAGTATTCACATGAAGAGTAATTGAGGGGTTTGACTAGTTTTTGGTGCATTAAAACAGTAGCTGTCTTAAATGACAGGGGCTGAGACATACTTGCATTGATGTCTGCAAGGCTGGTAAAGATGGCTGATTACTCAAAGAGGACGTGGCATTCAGTAACTCTTGTTATATTCCTTTTTATTCGGTGGAGTTTGACTGAATCACATCATTTAAGCTGTTCCTGACAGTAATACATTCTTAATCCATGGCTTTCTTGCTCAGTATATTCATTTCTTGAGTGATTTCAGCCGCAAGCCTTTCTGCAAACAGTGTTATACTTGGTCTTATTTCTGATGATCAAAACATTACTGCTGAGAGTCTTCAGCAGGCATCCATGAGGTATTAAGTTGTTCGCCCTGTTTCCAAAGCAACAGCTCATCCCGTATTCCATGTGATAATTTGCCATTATATGTGTGTCTCTCCCAGTAAGTCTACCAGAGTTACGTAAGCAGCTTCAATTTTAGTTCCAGTGGCCGTTGTCTTAGACAAAGATTAGTGCTAGGCCATAGTCAGACACATTTTAGCTGTTGGCAGATTGTTAGCTTACACTATGTGTGCAAATGTGCTCATCACAGCCAGACTGCTTGGATGTGGTTTGGAACATCTGTGTGGTCCTCACTCCAGAAGAAGACAGACAGGGGAGAGACAGAGGGTAAGGAACAGGAGATGGGGAGGGGTTGTGGGACCCCAGGGCTGTTCAGAAAGAAGCCCTCAGTTTTTCCATCACTGCTGTCGCCACCACCATGGTGGTGGTGTTGTCTCTGAGCAGAGACCGGGGACAGTGTAAGGCAGATGCAAAATGTGTGCGTGGGAGAGGAAGAGAAAGAAAGATAGAGAAGAGAAAGCAAGACTGGGACAAAGCGACTGTGTGGGGAGCTGTCAGTCTAGTCGATGACTTATGAAGTTGAAGGTTACGTCTGGCAATCATGGAGCTGCTGGCGGGGGTGGGGAGAGGGGCGTTGAAAAGAGTTTTGGTCCAAACCTGCGGTCAACTCCCCCACTACTAGCAGCAGCAGCACCACAGCTCAGCTCCCTGCCTGTATGCCTGTGGTGTTTATTTACGAGCCCGTTTAACCACGGCGCGGTCCCTGTGGTGGACTGACACAAGATGACAGCAGCCTAAATGTCTTGCCCTTTAAATCCAGCCTAATGGTCGCTTAGTGCTGTGGAGACAGGCACTGGGATAGGCGCCTGGGGTCTTTTCATAGGGGCCCTCTGAGTAACACATCAGCTAACACATCTATGGGCCACCATCCAGAGCCTTATTACTACCTGCTTCTGTGGCTGTGGCGCCACTGATTTAGCTATGGTTGTGTGTGGAGGGACAATGCGAATATGGCGAATATCCCTCTATTTCATGCTGCTCTAACAATGATTTTGGATGTTGATGTCTTTTTAATATCTGCATATGTGGCCACTGCATGGCTGGTTATATATAGAGTTAACAAAAATAACTATTTAATATGATGTTTTGGACGTCTGCATTCCACGGGAACTGAATTTTATAATTCTAAACCTACAATTGAAATTTTAGGGCACAAAAACTGCAGTGTTTTGTTGTTGTTGTTTTTGCTGTCCAGACTAGAGCACAAAGCATTAAGCCCTTGTGTTTTTGCCTGAAGTAACTCTGTGGTAAGTTAATAGCAGATGTGAGTGTTATTGGGCAAATTATATGCAATATGAGCGCAAACATACACTTCACATAAAAACGACCTGCGTAAACACACCATTCATAACTGCATACCATTCTGTGTGGGCTTACCAGCCAATGCAATTAGATGCTTTCTGAGAGGAAGAAAAGATTATCATCCAAAACCTTGTGCCTTGCTCAATTCATGTGAAAAAAGCGAAATGTTTATTGTGAGTTAGATTCTGCCTGTCAATAATCCACAACAGATCTTAGTTAAAGTCATTCTGATCACACCTCTGGGATCTGGGAGAGGAAACAGGCAGAGGAGAAAAAAGTTGGCCACAAATCCCATGGGAATCCACTTCTGCAGAAGTGTCTACTGAATCACCTGTTGCCCTCACTCTCTGTTGGTACACCAACCTCAGCTTGTTGCTCAACACACACACACACACACACACACACACAGAGAGGGAGAGAGAGAAGGGGGAGAGAGAGGCTTTGAGCTTCAATCTGCATGCTTCGGTCCTGTGCAAACACAGACCAGACCATACTCATTGGGCCGTGTCTCTGGCACTCATCAGGCTGTTTGTACTGCAATTTCCTCCCTGCTCTTATCCATGTTTTGTCCACTGTCATTCCAGCGGGATTATGGGATGCTTTCATCATGCAGGAACATCAACTGAGGCAGTGAGAGAAATGCAAAGGAGGCATGTTGTTTTGCGCCTCTCATCAAGCATAGTGTTATCATCACATGCCATAATGAATGCTGGAGTCTGGAGTTATCCTGGGAGTTAATTATTATTTTGTAGCTGCTCTCCTGTCCATCTAAACAAATACAGTATTTAAAGCAAACTCATATTCATTCCACTTCCTATAACCACTGAAAATATTGCAAATATTGTACATATCATATGACTCAAAGGCCAATGTGTCAATAAATGCAATAAATGGCAATAAATTATAGCAGCAGAATGTGAAATACTGTAATAATGATATCATCCCCAAGGGTCATTTGATATTACTAGATTTAAATGTAGACAATTTATAGATGCATTCACTCAAACATAATGGGCCTCATTTACTGCAAGTTTGTACACAGATTTGAATATTTTTGTGGCATTCTGGTGTGTGGGGGTGGAGATCACTGCAAACCTGTGAATGTTGAGAAGGTAGTTTTTTGTTTTTTTTTATTACAGTTGGTTCTGAGTTTTTAATTTATGTATTTAATTATTTGTTTTGCGTGTCTCAGTATATTCCCTCATCATTCTCACCAGTCTATTTGCTTTTGCCTAGCTGAGTTCTTCATGAACAAATTTAATAGAAGGCTGATATTAATATTAACATATTGTTTTGACATTTAACATTTAGGCCCTCAATCCTTTATGCCACCTATTAAATTTAACAATTCTGATGCTGTATTTAATAGGACCTTGTTGATTTAATGCACTTAATTAAGAAAAAAAATTAATTATCCAACCTGGCCTAGATATTTGTTATCTTTATATTTATGGAAAATCACTGCATGGTTGCCTCAGTTTAGAATTGATTTTGCTGATCACCTTTGAGGTTCATGTAGTTCTGACACACACCATATCACAAAGCTTTAGGGTCCTAAGGCACACCTTTAATAGCCCCTCCAAACTCTAGATTTAAAACAACACATAATCTCTGCTACAAGTCTTTTAAATTAACTGCTTGCAGAGCTCAATGCTGAATTATGTGTGTCATTAAAAAACTGTTTTCTTCTTCTTCAACCAGTTGTTGTCAACATGCCTTTGGGAAACAATCTATATGTCCTGTTTTTATTGTCAGCATTTGTTTTTATTGTCAGCTGGCATGTTTATTTCTGTACTTGTGTAATATTTTTAACTGTGGGGTGTAAATAAACTTTTTTTTTTTCCATTCAAGCATATGTGTGCATTTTATTCGTGCATTGTGGGCCTCTCTGCATAATAGTCTTACTAAACTAGACCCAGTGATGTCAATACACTCATCTGCAAGTCCTTAGAATAAGTCATCAGAGTAGATTAAGGCTCTGTCTAGACACAATCTGTGGTTAGTTTAGTGTTTTCTCTTCATATTAGTTGAGGTTAAGATTATCCTATTGCTTTGAGGCTTCGGCCGCTCGTGGTTCTAATCTGTGGGGGGACACTTTAGTTGATTTAGTCTTTGATGAGGTGGCCTCCGTCTCCAATACTGATGAGCTGTTAGTCGTCACCACTGCCCAGCCTTGCTGATGTGGTCTAGGGCTGCCGCCTCCCTTCCATCCAAGAGCCTCATTCATCCCAAGACAAACATAGTCATTACAATTAAGCAGTGCTATTAATGGGACAGGCTACTGGCAGATTAAGAGAGGAGAAATGAAGTGGCTCTTTGTGTTATTGCAAGCAGTTGACTCATTAATGACTGAGAGTTTGGGGAGTTTTGTTAGTTGTCCATGCGTCTTAATATACTTATTAGCTTGCATGTGTAAATTAATGGACAAAGCCACACTCCTGGAAAAAGCTTTGTTACCAAAGAAGTTTTTCTAAGTTGAAACTGTGTCACTTTTGCGGCTTAGAGTCTGAAGAGCAAATGAAAACAGGCCAGACGCTGAGGGCTCAGACTCAGTCCTTAAGGGGCCTTGAGACTTGAAGGATTAAGATTATGGGGGAGGTACTTTAAATGACTGATAGCACAAAGTGAGAGAGCGAGCAAGGTAGGGCAGGACAGGAGTCTGTGTGGCGGACCAGCGGCAGCTTTACTCTTCAATCAGTGAGATGAAAATTGCCACTCGTTTCAGAGTAGAGGTGTTTACTGAAAGGAGGCAAGCGAGAAAAAGAAATAGAGAGAGATCTTTTGAGAGGGAGAGTTATGCAACCTGTATGGTCCATTTTCCCGTGGAGCATGGCTGCTAAATTTGACCAATCAACCTCTCCAAGCGTGCAGGCAGAAATAGAGGTGTTGAGGAGTAGGATTTAATATAATCCTGAAATTATGTTTATTGATACAAAACCAAATTGCACATCTCTGAGCTGTAGTTCTCCCAGGAATAAAAGTGGGATATCAAAGTGTTGGGCAGGTAGGACTTACTCTGGATCTCTTGGAGAAAGCAATTCTACAAGATATCAGTGAAAGTGAGGCAAAAGAGCAACATGTGAAACTCCAGAAAACTGTTTAAGGCGAGACTGTTGACAAGTATAATGTCACTCATGACCTCAGCTCTTAATCATTTGAAGGAGTTTGAGCATAAGTGATTCCCTTTAGGAGTAGCTTAGGATGGTTTGGTAGCATGGTGGTCTCAGTAGTGATTTATGATACAGTAGGACCTTCTGGCAATGCTACCCGCATTGTATTTTGCCCAGTATCTGTCCAGATTTCATCAATTGCTGCTGAGATGGAGAGCTACAGTCAGCCCCGTTTGTCAAAGCTGGGATGTCATTGTTAGGGACCTCCAGCAGTGATGAGGATTCATAAAGTTTTATGACCTCAGTGGCCTTTGTGATTTGTTGTTTGTAAAATGTATATTTAAATATGAGTTCCTCTCAAATTTAAGCTTTCCTACTTATTAAAGAATGTTGTGGCCACCATAATTCAGGGCAATTTGCAATTTGATGTCACCAAGAAAGGCCGCTACATTAAATGCTCATTCATTCAGCTTTTTAGGGAAAGCGGATCAAATTTTTGCGGAGTGCATTTTGACATCTTCATAAATAAGCCTAATCATAGGGCTGTGGTACACCCCTGCCTTGTTTATGTCTTTGTTAATGCCATGCACATGTGACCAATGACATGCTTGCATAGATAAGTGAGGGCAAGAGCACTGTCTGAGCCAGTAGTATGTGGGGATCGTGCCAGACGTTTGGATGTGTGCGCTTTGGAATAAAGCATGACATCTTAAAGTTACCCCTTGGAGGAGTAAATTTTCTTTAAAATAAAAAATTGTATGCAAAAATGTTTTACTTCATCTTTCACTTGACCACCTGACAATGCCATTTTCTTTCCTTTGCATATTACATATTACATAGTAGCTATATTGATCTTGAGTGCATGTGGTGTAGATTTTGCTGTGTCAATTTATACAGCAGAATGTGAGTTTATCCTGATAGAAGAACTCTAGGAACACCTTTATTGCAGTAATATATATTTCCAAGAAAATCTGGATTTGCTTCAGGCTAAACACAGCTGGGCACCACATGCCTCATATCCGCACTCCCTGAACCATTCAGAGACAAGATATTTCTCCCCACTTAATTTCACTTCACTGACCAGTCCAGTCCAGACTGAAAGTACTTGTATATTTGCACATTTTTTGTTCTTCTGGCTATGTGCTCCAGTAAATTCAGTTTCAAATGCTTTGATAGGAGTAAATTTATGTCAGTATTGACAGAATTGCTTGAGACATGTTGCCATTTTTACACGTAGTGGTCAAATTGCAAATTAAAAATTAAAATATGCTATATTCACACATGGTGCAGCATTTATAGAGAGTTATTGTTTAGATTAAGGTGCAGGTGGCTATGAGTAAGATGAGGAAAGAGATGACCATGCAAGAGAACGAGATAATAATGAGGTTCATAGCAAAATAAAACTGAGAAAGTGCAAAGTACTTCGTAGACTGAGGAGCATGTGTCATGTGGATGACCAGAAATGAATGAATTTGCATTGTGAAGAAGAAAAAAAAACAATTTATGACTCTACAGCCTTACCAGAACCTTAGAGGATTCACAACAAGCTGCAAACCACTGATAAGCCTAAAAAACAGAAAGGCAATGTAGCAGCTGGCAAAACAAACAAAAAAGAAACAGGTAGACTTTTGCAACCAAGTTCAATGGACTGATGAAACAAAAATCAATCTCCATAAAAATGATGGAAAGAGCAAAGTGTGGGGAAAAGACTGCAGCTTGAGACCCTAAGCACCACCTCATCTGTCAAATATAGTGGTGATTCTTTCCCATGGGTGGAAGTGGAGGCTGTACACTGGCATTTAATGAAGATCTCATTGCTGACAGAAGCAACAGAATGAATGCAGAGATATGAGTGTGTGCTGAGATTTAGCCAAATTTGTCAAAAGGACACAGAGGACATCTCAACATTCAGTAGGACAGTGATGGTGGACAAACAGCAAAGTAACTAAATGAAATATCTTTGACTGGTTGAGTCAATCACCTTACCATACACTTGCTGAAAACCAGATGAAGATAGACAGACTCCACAACAAGCAAGAGCTGAAGGCGGCTGCAGTGAAAGCCTGGTACAGCAAGCCATGTTTTTCTGCCATGAAAGATACAAACCTTCAGCTGGTGGAAATATGATGACACTTTAATGTGCCTTTTTTTCTTTTAAATTGAAATATGCTTTTCCATAAAATGTCTAATAAGTAAAGCACTTTTATCTAGACCCTTTTTGTGCCACTCACTCTTATCCCAACCCTCACATTACTCACTGTATCTACAGGCTGCACCCATCATCAGACACTGCATTTAAGTTCTACGTCCCTTTAAAGAGATGCATGCTGTCTAAAGTAGAGGCAGGCCTTGTTCAGATAGCAGCTGATGAACGCTGGAATGCTTTTGGTCTTATCATGTTGTCATCAAGATCCAACCACAGCAGACCGAGTTCAGGATGCAGGAGCGAGACATGATGTCTTCTTGAAGAGTTTACTGTATGTGAAGTCATGCCGTGTATATAAACACTTTATCACATGCAAGAAAGCAATGTCACTTCTTTCATAACTGCATGTAGATTCCTGTTTCATTTATGGCGCTAAACTGGTTCCTAACACAGTACGAGCCTTTCTTTGAAATCTATATCAGTCATTTAAGCATTTAAAATGTGATGCATTTAATGGTTATAATCAAGGTGTTTTTTGTGCATTCAGGTCATTTTTATTGTTATCTTGTCAGTATTAGTGGTGCTCTACAGTGTGTTTGGCCCATTCATTTGAGTGTTCCAGTATACTGGTTACATACCTCCATTTTTTCCAATAGTATTTCTTCTTTCAGCAGAATTTATTTTTGTATTGTATTTAATAGGGGACGTTTCGATAATTGCTGACCATATAGTTTACTGAAAAAACAACAAAATAAAAAAATCCAGTGGGTGGATACATTTTAACACTGTGTAAACCATCAGTGCAGTCGCTGAAGCATGCCTAGTGTTTCTTGCATGCTCAGAGCACTGGCGGCTCAGGCGACAACAGTACGACTGGCTGGCTGTCAGCGTTTCCAGCAGTTTGTTGAAGTCTACGGTGAGCACAGATCTGGTTGTGATTACTATAACGGAGACAGTAAATCATGACGCAGCATGAAACTAATTTGTGGTGGGAAAAAAAAAGAATTGGCTGTCCTTTATGGAGTCACAGTCAACTACAAAAGACACATTAACATGTGCAAAAGAACATTTCAGTGGCACCACGGCAGATTCAAGCAGGCATGAAAATGAGAAGAAAAATGTACTACTGTTTGTGTTTATGAAATATGGGTAATGAAATAAGGCAAACAAAGATAATTTGTCTCCTATGGAAGCATCTTCTTTTGTCATGTTCCTCAACTCATTTATGGAGGAACAGAAGCTTTCCTTTAAATTGTGCGTCACTGCAAAAAGCCATGACCCATTACTTGACTAAGTCTTCTTAATTACACTAAAAACCAACAAGAAAAACTGAAAAAATTGCAGGATGAGTCATTTTTGTTTCTTAGCTCACCTGTGTGGATGTTGTGCATTTAAGAAACAGCCCTCCTGTCTCCAAAACATGTCTAATAGTGTTCAAGTCAGAATTTTCCATTCCAGTTGGAGACCATGTGAGTCAGCATCAATAAAATTTTTAGGGTTATCATGCCCTCTATGAGTCAAGCCCCAATGCTACAAGCTAGATAAAGTGGGATTTCTAGGACAGCCCAAATGGACTATTGGGTCACTTACTCTTGATTTGTTTGTTTTGGAGCAAAATGCATTTTCTTTTTTTGTAAAACCACAAAATGTTTGACATGGCCCAAATGAGGATCCTTCCAGAGAGGCTACAAAGGTATGGGGGAAGCTAATAGTTTTTGTAAAGACTCCTTATTTTTCAAGTCTCTCATGCAAGACAAACAATGTTTAAAGAAGTGCTTGGTCTGTCCCTTAATCTTTGCTGTTGAGATGTTTTTGTTTCCACTGGCCTGCTTTTCAGTTTAACTCCTTTGAATCTACCTCTCTGGGTCAAATGATTCCCTGGCTTCACAGCAGTTCTGTGGTGGCTCCACTAATGGCGCTGTAATTTTGCATCTCTTTGAAGTTCTCCCCGACCGTTGTGTTACCTGAAGTCTGCACTTCTCTGAGGTTTTGGGATGGGGCAGGCTAGCTACCCTCTGCAGCCTAATTAAATGTAATTGCTCCATTTTGTAGTGGTGCCCGTGTGGAGAGGGGAAGCCTTGTAATAAGGGAGATTGCGTGAAGGGTCCGAGGATCACAGACGCCAAAGAGGAGCCACGAGGAGACGATCTGAGACGCTTCCCCCTCTGTCGCCTCCTCTGTCCTGAGCAGACCTAGTCATTACCCCTCCACTCTTCTCACTCTGGCTCTGTCTCTCCTTTTCTCTGTTGCTCTCTCTGCCTCTGTTTCTCCTTCATCTTCTCTGTCATCACTCTTCCTTCCATTCACTGTCATGCATGTGCAGAGCAAGAATGTTTTATACAATATTCCACTCAGCTTCAAGTGTAATTACTTTGTTTTCACCCTGATCTCAAATTCTGTCATCTGAAGATAAAACTGCGGGAAGATAAACCTTGAGTGTGTACAGGAAGTGTCTGGTATGATCTGTATGGCATTCCCTCAGGTAGCGTCACAGTTGTGGGTGCAAAAGCTGGAATTCTTGGAATCCTTCAGGCACATCAGAGACTCTATAACTGAGTCAGACACTGAAATGGGTTGTTTTGCCCCCCGTCACTGACTGGTAGAGGAACAGGAGACACATTCTTTCCGGGAAAGAGGAGAGGAAAAAAAGGAAATTACAGAGCAGGAGAGAGACAACATGACACACAGAGAGATGGAGCGCCAGCTTGACCATGACCCTGCGGGATGACAGGCTGACAGGGGATGTGTGATGATGTGTGTGCTATGGGTACAAAGGTGACTTAGATCCAGGGATAAGCATCATTCTCCCCCTCTCTTGTGTCTTTCTTTGGGGAGGTGCCAGAAAATCTTCCACTGGGGATGATGACATTCCTTCCTGCTGCACAAGCTCCATATAGTCCTCCTGCGTCAGACCATCGGCCGGTTGGCCTCCCTCATCTTCCTCTGAGTCCTCCTCCTTCACCCGTCTTCTCCACTCTGTGGTGCCAGTGCGTCTGCCACACGGCCAGTTAAGGCTAATGCGACGCAGGCTCCATATCACATTTCAGCCTCACATGAACACCCCCCTTCTTCATTTGCCTTACCCTCATCCTACACCCCCCATTTCCTCTCCTCAAAGCTGACTAGGCTTGGCCCAGGACATATACATTTGATCGGAGATCACAGATCAATAAAAGCTAAGGATCCCAAAGCCATCATTTGGTGTTTTATGATCCAGGAAAGTGTCCGCTAAATGATTTCTATGCTTGTTAAAATAGTTGTGTGAAGCTGGAAATGGGTGGCAGTAGCCAAGCTTCTGCTTAGATGGAGAAGGAGCAGAGGGAATGTGTGTGTGTGTGTGTGTGTGTGTGTGTGTGTGTGTGTGTGTGTG
>VUQI01001431.1:2370-20198 GCA_015106735.1 Paratilapia polleni | reverse complement strand
AAAAAAAAAAATTTATTTTTTTTTTTTGGTTTTATAAAAAAAAAAAAAAAAAAAAAAAAAAAAAAAACAGTCCAGACATCATGACTGTAATTTTTCAAGTTCTCGAGGAGGAATTACAGATGAAATTACCTGTTAAATTTCTTTTAACATCTGACGGTTCTCATTAATTTGAGCTCATTCACACTGATATCGGCTGTCTCGTTCAATCGCGGCTTCTCAATTACGAGAGCAATGCAGTCAGTGGAGCAGTTACACAGATATGAAAGCTCTCGTACAGTCGGCTGCTGTGGCACTGTGTGGTGTGTCTTTAGGCACATGGTTTAAATTATGAATCAGGCAAATGCATAAATATTGTTTCAGAGATCAGGCCGCTAGAAATTCATGCAGGTGGGTCAGGTAATAATAATTAAAAAAAAAAGTGCTATGAATTTAAATGTGGGCAGTGTTGATGTGTCTTTGCTTCTGTGTAAGTTGCATATTTGTGTGCGTAAAGGTGTGTTTGTGTACCTCCTCCTCCACCGACTGGAATTCCTTGTCATCCGGTGCCAGGTCGATCAGCACGGTGCCCTGGCTGGAGCAGTGGAACGTCAGGTATGGGTTTGCACCTGCGAGCAACCATTTGGAACATAAATCAGGACGGGAAAAGGATAAACGACAGTGACCTGTAAAGTATCTGCCCTGTTCACTTCAGCCAAGATCTGACCAGTGAACTCGATCTCTGCGTGATGATGTCCATAAGTTTTTTTGACAATGACACATTTTTTGTTATTTATTTTTCACAGTGGATTTTAAATCAAACAGTCAAGATTTGACTGAAGTGCAGACTTTTTACGTTTTACAAAAGTCCTGCATTAACCATTTAGGAATTTACACACAGTCTCCCATTTTCAGAGGCTCAAAAGTAACTGGACAACTGACTGAAAAGCAGTTCAGTTATTTAATTATTGGAAAATAACAGATCATGAGTTGATTCCAAGTGTTGAACTTGCATTTGGTAGCTTCTCACTGGAACTCTCAATATGAAGTCCAAAGAGGTGTCGCTGCAATTGAAGGAGGCCATCATTAGACCGAAAAACCAAAATGAACCTATCAGAGAGATAAGAAAAACTTCAGGAGCGGCTGAATCAACAATCTGGTTCATTCTTAAAAAGAGCGAATGCACTGACCAGCTCAGCCACTCCAGCCTGAAAGACCAGAGAAGACAACTAAAGTGGATGATGACAGAATTATTTCCATGGTTAAGAAAAACTACTTCAGAACATCTAACCAAGTCAAGAACACTCTTGAGGAGTGTCAAAGTCTACAATCAAGAGACACCTTCATAATTTAAATACAGAGAGTTTACAACAAGGTGCAAACCACTGGTTACACTCAAGAACAGGAAGGCCAGATTAGACTTTGCCAGAAAAGAAAAAAAAAAAAATCTAAAAGAGCCTGCACAGCTCTGAAAAGAAAATCTTTGGATAGATGAAACCAAGATTAACCAGAATGATGGAAAGAGGAAAAGTATAGAGAAGGAAAGAAACAGCTCATGATCCAAAGCATACAACATCATCTGTCAAACATGGTGGAGGCAGTGTTATGGCATGGGCATATATGGCTGGCAGCAGAACCGGGTCACTAGTGCTTATTGATGATGAGGATGAATTGTGAAGTGTACAGGGCTATGCTCTCTGCTCAGATTCAACCAAATGCAGCAAAACTGATCATACGGCGCATCACAGTGCAAATGGATAATGACCCAAAGCATACTGCAAAAGCAACCCAAGAGTTTCTCAAAGCAAAGAAATGGGATGTTCTTCAATGGCCAAGTCAGTCAGCTGATCTCAACCCAACAGAGCATGATTTTCAGTTATTGCATTCAAAACTGAAGGCATTAAGATCCACAAGTGGCAGCTGAAGGTGGCTGCATTAAAGGCCTGACAGAGCATGTCAAAGGAGGAAACACATCCCTGGTGATGTCCATGGGTTCTAGACTTCAGGCAGCCACTGACTGCAAAGGATTTTCATCCAAGTATTAAAAACAATCTTTATATTTAAAATTATGTTAGTTTGTCTAATTCATTTTAAGCCTCTGAAAATGGGAGACGTGTGTGTATAAAATGGCTTCAGTTCCTAAATAGTTAATGCAATACTTTTATTAAATCCCTTGAATTAAAGCTCAAAGTCTGCACTTCAATCACATCTGGACTCTTTGATTTAAAATCCACTGTGGGGGTGCAGAGGCAAAATTATAAAAATAAAATTGTCACTGTCCAAAAACGTACTGACCTATCTGTATATTCACATCAAAATTCAAGTATTTAGATGTAAAATAAGTATTTCAGAGTTTTCCAATTATGTGAGTCAGGGTGCCTGGATATCACATCTAAACATTAGCAGAATAGCAATTCACTGATTGCAAAATGTATCCTAATTACTTTGTGTTAAATATTTATTGACTAGTTTTAATGTATTTTTTCCTGTGGACACCGTTTTCCACCCAGTTGCACTCTGCGTGCCTTTCGGTCTGTAAGTTTACTGACCTTGCTGGCCTCCCAGCAGCCTCTCGATGCCCTTGATGAGTTTGTGCCTGTGACCATAAGCGTTGATGCCGATCTCCTTCAGCTCCTCATGACCCATGTCTGCCAGCACATCCAGTGAAATCTGCCCAGAAATGACAAAAAAGTCACATCAGCTTTGCTCTTTTTTTTTTTAAATGCTGCCCAAAAATATCTAAATTGATATTAAAATAGCACTTAATTATCATAATGTGCATCAACTATTTTCCCATCACTTCTAACTATAAATTCATGGAAAAATTGTGTTTTAATGTATTTAAGAATGTGTCAGAATTTAATAGTGACAGCAGGGCATGCTACAAGCTGATAATCCAAACTGCCAACTGTAAAGAATGATGAGTTCAATGATCTAAGACATAGTGCAGAGAAAACAGGTCTGACAAATATTCATGAAAAACAGCAGCAGCGGCACAAAGAAAAGGTCAATGAATGGATGGCAGTAATCAAGCCATTGATATGCAAATTGACGACGGTGAAGTCATCCCCGCTCTCCTGAGTTTGTTCAGGGTGAGCAGAAATGAGATTCATCCTTGAGGCAGAGATAACTTTTCCTCTGCGCCGCCTTGATCGCTGATACAGGTGTAAATCATCACAGCTTGAATAGTCTGCTGGGAATTTACTCACACATGCACCGGGGAGAAATAAGCTAAACAGAAACTTGTCAGGTTAATATACAAAAACCTCTTTGATTTAACGCGTCACAGCACAGAGAGGTAAGCTATAGCATCTGACTTCCCTAACAGGAAACAATTTGAAGAAATAACCAGAAACTAACACCTGCCTTGACATTGTACAACCCTGACTGAAACACTAGAATTCAAACCCCTTCTTGCATGAGAACGTCACGTCTATTTTTGTGCATCAAAGGGCTGACCTGAGACATTAATAAGGCTCTGGGCAAAGTTCTTCTCAAAGTCTTCCTCTACAACCAACTAGAGAGCAGCGAGGCTTGACAACGAAGAAACATCACAGAGCACAAGGTTGAAACCATTATTCTGCTATTCATCAAGTCTACGGAGTGGCAGTAAAGCGCAAAGTCTACAGCTAAATAAAGGGGCTCATAATGAGTGAAATATAAATGTACAGGCAGCTGACTCTTACGCCAATATCATTCTGCATCGCTCTCAGTCTGAATATTAATTAAGGCTTGTTTCCCTTTTTTTGGGGGGGGGGTAAGAAAAAATTAAACACACACAGAATCTCCTGCAATGCTTCCACACTGCCTTTTACCAGCTGTCACCTTTCAGTGTTACTTTATTTCACTGTCTGTTTTCTCCTCGTTCTGACCTCTTTCATCCATTACTCTTCTCTCTCTCTCTTTTCTATTATCTCCATCCACTCAAGCATCTCTCCTTTTCCATTTGTCTTGATTTTCCTTCTCTATGCTCTCACTCCGCGTCTCCCTTCTGTCTCTGTTGCTCAGTGGAGATCATCACCTCCCTTTGTCTTCCTCATTCTGCATAAGTCTGCCTATATTTCTGGTTTTCAGCACCACGACTTACAAATTCTGTCTAGCCGCAGCAGTGCTTTGAGCGAAATGCTAAAGCCAGCGTGCTGGTAATAAGCAGGTGTTTGTGATGTTTGCTAAGTGATTTGCTAATAAAACATGATGCTGATGGCAAAGTTTGCAGATATGCAGCCATAAACCAAACCGTTATAGTCAATAAAAGTACTGGACAAATTATAATTTTGATGGAGCTACTTAAAAATTCACAGTTCATTCTGTGGGGAGTATGAATGTCTACATCAGTTTTATGTCAATTATGATATTTCAGTCTGGATCACACGGGTGGACCAATGAATGCAGACAGACGCTGCCATTCTTAGAGCGACACTGCTAAAAACCAACACGAGGACCAATAAAGTTTTGTTTAAAAACAGGACTGGATTTGTGTGTAACCCCTGACAGACTCAGGCAGCCTCTCCTCTTTTGTTTTCTTCATGCTTTTAAAGATTGACACATCAAAAATGGTGTTTGTGTACCTGTTCCCGTTGAAAGATGTCTCGGAGGTATTCCAGCCCCAGGCTCTTTAAGAACTGGTTGATGGTCATGTCGAGCAGAGCTGCAGAGACAAACCGATGTCAGCAGGGTTTCTGCAAGCTGTTATTCATGTTACAACATCACAGTAAAAGAAACAACTTCGACGCTCTTGTGCATGCACCCACCTTCTCCCTCCTTCCTGTCGGACCCAGTCGCTCCATCTGCGGTGCCGGTGGCGCCGGCCGCTGTGATGTCACTAAGGGGTGTGGCCAGGTTGTCTATGCTGCTGGCTGCTGACAGGCACGAAGGGGATGGAGATGGAGAGATGACCACACCCCCTGCTGCTCCTGTGCTCACCACACTTGCACTTACCTGCGAGTGAGAAGGAGAACATTTGGTTTTTTCTTTAAGTGTTTCTACTGAAGTTTTAGCTGCTTTCATCCATTAAGGGACGTCTACACAGGAAGTGACAAGCAGCGACGTGACATTCGGTGACTTCAAGTGATGACAGACAAAATAACCACTGGTAACGCAAAGTGAGCAGTTACCAAGTTAAATTTCTCTCAACTACGAGGCGAGCAGCTGAAGCAGCTACCAATGAGAGTGCAGCATACCGTTGATCGACATAGGACAGGGTGATACATATATTTAGAGGGTTACCTAGGCAACCAGAACTTGGAATGTCACCCTAGGGACCAGCCATCAGATACAAAGCGAGGCCCCTTTACACTTCAGGATGCATAAGTCAGCTGACATTTCAGGTTCGCTAACAGCCTATATATTTACAGTCTCTTTAAAATTCCTACACAGTTTGGAAAAGTACATAAAAGTAGGAAATTTGATCTTTTTTTTAATTAACATTTACTTATTTAAAATATTTGAGTTATGCACTGGCATAATTATCCGAAAAGTGGCTCATCTAGAAACTAAGAAAATAAAATTTTTTAATAATAAATGTGTGTCGGGGCAAAAAAATAAAAATAAAAAAATAAATATTTACATAATATGTTGAGGGGAAAATATGAGTATAACAGGTGATTTATGCTTCTGCGGGAAACCCACACCATAGCTACGTCGTAACCGCAAACACCTCTGAAAACTTACGATGTAAGCTACGGCGTAATCTGACGTGCACCTCCCTAGAAATGTAACTACACGTTGAAGGGAGACTGCCGAAACTGTCGGAATGGACGTGAGGGAATGTACAAAGAAGTGGAAAAACTAGAGGGACAAATATGTTTGCCTCTGAAATAAACTGAATACAACAAAGAGTGGGGACCCAGGAGGGACAAACAGCCCCAGCATTTTATTTGTTTCTGGGGCTTGTCTCTGTAGAGTTTGCATGTTTTCCCTGTACCTGTGTGGGTTTCCCCACATCACAGATGTAAGTATGTGGTTGTCTATCTGTGTCAGCCGTGTGATATACCAGCAGTCTCTCCGGGCTGTACCACACCTCTTACCCCCTCTGTGACCCAAAGATGAATAAGCGGTTAAGAAAGTGGGTTGAGAAGTTACTTTTTCTTGTTCCTCTGCCATAAACAACTGAGGTGAAACTTTTTTTTTTTTTCCTGTCAGCAACACTGTCATGCCACTTGTTGGTAGGGTGGAGCATGTGCACAGCAAGAACTCATTAAATTTTGGTGTTGATCCAGAACACTTTCATTTGGTGGAGGATGCCCTCTCTGATCGACCTTCATGTTGCTCACTGTTTTAGTTAATCAGCTTGATTAAAAAGCTGTGCGCTGACCTTGTCTGGGTTTGGTAATTCATTTTTGGTTAACTGATATGTAAACAGCACCTACATCTTCCATCTTCTGGCAAATAGTTGACAACATAATGCCATATATTTTGTGTGATGCCATAACATGCATGATAACAAGTGGATTTAAAAATTATTGATTTCCATAATAAACATCTATCGATTTGTACTCAGCTGTCAAATCTGGACTTCTCTGTCTGAGAAGTCTATTAAAGTGTGGAGAAAAAAAAAAGGAAAATGTGTAGTCTTTTACATATCTGGTCTGTTTAGGTTTAAATCAAATGGTTTCAGAGCGTGCGTGTCAACTCAACTGTCTTTACAACTTGAATTTAAAACTGAAAATTGAAATAAATTCTGCACTTAAACTGATTCAACACATAATATAGCCACCACAGGCTGAAAGCATCTGTTCATGTGTGTTTGCATCGTAAGTGGGCACTCACCACAGTGGCCTGCGGTTTTAAACAACTTGGCAGGTGGTCTGGTGGCATGGCATCAATCAGCAGTGCTCTGATGTCGTCAGCCTGCAACAAAGCGGACACGTCTGTATTATTTTTGTATGTTATGTTACGACACCTAAAGCCTATCCCTCTGTTTGTATTTTTTTTGAACAGCATAAGCTACAGGTCACACCAGATCCGGTTGTGCTGTTGCAGCAAATCACCTCAGTGTAAAAGCTTTTTCATCCTTGAATTTTTATGAATTTATCTTTTTATTTATGAGTATCAGAGTCTGTTTTTTCTTCTAGAAATTACACAGTTTTGCTTTAAGGTCAGCTTGTGTTTGTATTTTTTACATAGTGCCTTGAAAGCTACAGCGAAGCATGACTCAATCGTGATGCAAGGCCACGCTTCGAGAAGATATCCCAAAACTAATCTAGACTGAACTGGAAAACAGCACATGTGACGCTTTTATTGCAGGATCAAAGCTTTTTGAAAGAAGCTGAATTATCCAGGTTTCTCTTGGGAGTGCTACACCCATTTGTGGCTTCGTCTGACGGTCAATCAATAAACTGAATGCACAGTATGAGCTGAACGGCAAATGTCTTTGTTTCCTCTTATCTGTAGCAGAGTAGCGGGCTAATTCAAGCAACATTACAAGCCTGTGGATGTCAGCAGCAGTGATGTGTTGTTTTTCCAGAGGAGACTATCAAACTTTGGTACCTACAGTGAAACAAGGAACCAAGTAAGGAAGCTCTTTAAGAAACCTCATTAGGGTGGAAGAAGTTAGAAAGCTGTCCGTTCCACCGTCGAAACTTCTGCAAACTCTCCTTATGGTGCTCCACTGTTTGAATAGTTAACCGTAACCGTCAGAACATCTATTTAAGCTGATGTGCTGACTCAAGTATGAGGGTCATTACGGAAAGAAATTAGGACGGATACCAAAAAAAGTTCCCCAGGAAATCCTTTCATACCGTAGCCAAGTCCAGCGGCGTCTGTCCCTCCTGGTTCTTCATAGTGGGATCGGCTCCATGGGCGAGGAGCAGCGCACAGAGCTGAGTCCGCCCCTTCTGGGCCGCTTCATGGAGGGGAGTAAATGCCCACTTGTCTGTGGCATTGACACACGTGTTGTACTTGATCAGCAGAGCAGCTATGTCCACGTGCTGGACAGAGGAGAGGAAGTAGAGGAGACACAAAAAGAGAAGAAACAGGAAAGCGGAGGAGAGAGATTAAAATGGAAGAAAATGAGAGCAGATGAGTGAGGAGGTGGCTAGGGGAGGCAAAGGCAGCAGGAATAAAAGCATTTAACAAGAGCAAATGTGTGAAGTGTTGCTGCATGAGAGCTATAAAGTCATGATCAGAAAAAACATGTAAAAAAAAAAAAAAAGGATTGCAGGATTGTGTGGAACAGAAACCGTGTCAATTATTAACTCCGTCATGATTTTTGTTTTCCCTCTGGTCCTTCCTCTCCTCTTCCCGCTCGTCTCCCTCATCGTCTGTCTTCAGCTCTCGTCTTGGTGTCAAACACAATGTAGCTTGTTTTGGAGCAACAGTGAGAGATGCTTGAGTACGTATAATTGTGTGTGTGTTTCCGAAATGCAGAGCTCATCAAGCTTTCATATAAACATGTGTTTCATGACTCTTTTAGTAGCAGAATGCTGACAAGATCCAAGTGCTGTGCCACCCAGAGACAACCAAAGATGAACGGGGAAATACCATAAATGCAAATCTTCAAACGCAGAATAATAGTGACGACAATCACATTTAACATGGGGGGGGGAAATAGTGTTTAAGTAGGGAAGGTCCTTACAGTCAAATATCAGATATTTGAAGATGTTTTCTGGATTGCAAGCTGCAAATTTTTTGGAAATTTTTTAAATCGCATCCAAAATACATGGATGTAGCAAACTTTACAACAATCTCTTTGAGATGATTCAGACTTCACAGCATTAGGACAAAAACATAAGACAGTGGAAAACAGAAAAACAACGGATCTGGTTTGCATTTAAAATACAGCAGAGGTTAAAAAGCTGTTGCAATTATCAATTTAATGCATCTTACTGTAACACACAAAATCTCTATTTTGTTTGCCCGTGAACTCCTCCTACATGATCAGGAGTTGAGCAACCTAACTTGGCACACAGGTACATATTAGACCCCTGCAGGTTCTTACCTATATCACATATTACAATCACCATGTTACCTAGCAACCACCTACGAAAGGGCTACAATGACCCATTTGTAGCAGTTATGCACCTTATAAAAGTGTATCGTTTTAATTTCACAACATTACATCTTTATATCCACAAAACTTGAATACTGTGCGATATATTATGATGTCGACATGTTGCCTAGGAACCACCTAACAATGTACTACAATCACAGACCAAGCAGTGCTATAGCATGGGCATGCACCGAGTTATTTAATGGGTGGAAAAAGTGAATGATCACAGAGCCCAGGGAAACGGCTCGAACCAAAGAAGGCATGCAAGGCATTCTGGGACAACAGATCCCAATGACATGTATGACACTTTACTTGGGTGATCTTCCAGAGAGAATGTCCGGAAATGATAGATATCTAACTGGTTACAAGCGGATTCACCCACAGTAGATAACTGTCTTGAAATCATTAAAGAGATTCATGATTTGGAAAGACAAGTAAAAGTAATTTCTGACTTCTCAGAGAAGTCCAGTGTGCCGGCTCAAATTTGGGTATAAAAATGTGAATTTAGTTTCTAAATTCCTCACTCCTGTCCAAAATGGTAAAACGTTGAGAACTCACTGAAAAGGAAAGAGTCCACATTAAAGCACTTCCTGATGCTGGGTGGTCTAATAAATGTGTTAAGCACTGTATACACTGCAAGACGGCTTAAATGGAGGAAGTATCGGTTAGGATGAGTGGTGTGTTTTTTTTGAAGTCCCTGTCTTGCTAGCCAAAGGGTCATGCGCTTTCCTTTTCTTTTTTATACACTGTGCAATACATAGTAAGATACTAATTATGTTATTGCTGTAAAAAGACCCCTCAGCTTGTTTTTATTTTTTTCCCCTCTTGTCACAGTATATTATTCTTCTGCTAATGTAAGTTTATGAGTAAGTACCTGGCAAAGCGGTTCTCGCACTGTTCTGTTTGTTTTGTAAAAAAAAAAAGAAAGTTAATAAAATTTAAGTGGCCAGAAAAAAAAGAAGAGAGAAAACAATATAGTGTAGGGAAACTTACAGAAAGTGACCGAGCTGTTTTAGTGACTACAGTGACCACGTGGGGTAATTTATGACCCAGTTATATTTTATTACCAGAATACCTTTTCTAATGGCTTTATTTGTGTTTAGCATGCTTCCCTCACCTATGAGAGTTATTCTAAAATGTTTTAATATACTTAGTTATGATTTTCAATCATTTTTTACACAAAAGGGAGTAAACCTGACTCATCTCTGTCAATTAAACTGTTTCCATCGTCAGCTTGAGCTTTAAGTATCTGCCTCAAGGCTCCTGTAGCAGTAAGTCTTGCTACTCTAGGTCTGTTCACTGCAAAACATCACAAAGTGCCAATGGGTCTATTCCTGTAAAAATCTATGATTCATGGAATGGTTTATGATCAAACACAACAGTACACACTATAAATATACAGCTGCAGTCATAAATAACTTGAATGTTAAAGGAAATAAAAGACTGTTCAAAGGAAATATGAACAGGTAACAAAATAAAATGGTAAAGTATAAAGTGAAGCGAGTGTCACGTGTGTTTCTTACCCCGTACGAAGCAGCATTGTGTAAAGGTATCAGCCCTCCTTTGTCCTGCGCATTCACATCTGCTCCATGTTCCAGTAGATACTCTGCTACCTCCAAGTTGTTATAGCCGGCTAGAGAGCACCACAGGCGTTGGATTGCACGCAGCAGGACAGAAAGAAAGAAGAGCAAGGAGAAACAGAGGAAGACATAAAAATGTAGTCAGGTAATGACAAGAAGAAGACAAGAGTGAATGTCAGCCTACATTCGCTGCAGCGTGACAGCACATGTAATCATCTTTTCCGTTTACAAGAAAGTACATCAACACAGAGGGTGCGTGGGTGTGTGTCTAAGTGGTCAGATTTATTCAGAGCTTCTAAGTGTTTTCCAACAGTTTCTTAACTTCTAAAGTGCCGTTCATGCAGCAAAACCTTTTCTATTTAAATATACTTTATCATTATACAAAACCCAGCCTGGTGAAGAAGTGTGTTATATGCAAAAACACAGCATTAAAAGCATAATATGAAGCGTTGGGAATAATAACAAACAGACAAATCAGTTTCATCACCAGGAATATATGAAGAAACACTACAGGAAACAGGAAGTAGTTGTTTAGTTCTTTCATTTTAACCCTAATAAAAGCAGGTTGTTTGGCCTTTATGCAATAGTGCACATTATTATGATACACAAATTTAACACGCAATCTCTAAATTATGACCCATCTTGCAACAGAATTAAACAAGAATAAATGCTCATTTTCAGTATAGCGTTTGTTCCCTTTCTTGTTTTCATTATTCAGGACACAGACTGTGGTTTGTACTAAAAGGTGAGTTTTTAATGTAAATTTATGGATGATTAGATCGGCGTGAATCTCGTTAGGCATTTGTGTGTGTTTGTGCCTGCGAGGGGCTTTAGCAGGATGCCGTATCAGCTGTTATCTCTGAAACTGATGCCACGATGATTACAGGTCTTGAATATATACATAATGGTTTGTCTGCCTTTAAGGGGACAAACACTATCTCTGCTATCAAGATTTAAAAACCGCATTAAGGGAGTGAGACCTGAGGTCATTCTAGGTCAACAATTTGAGCTATCTGTGGTATAAAAATGTGGTCTTTTGTGCTACCAATAATTTAGGATGTAATTATAGATAAATCCTGATATCTGCAGGTAATATTTTAATTAAAAAGGGTAAAAATGGCAAATTAATTCCTGTAAACTTAATCAGGCAGATGTAAGTCGTTCCCTTTGAGTGTGTGTGGGTGGCTTTGTTACCTGCAAGGTGCAGCGGAGTCGAGTTGCGTCCCTGCGTGTCCCGACAGTTAATGTTGTCGGGGCTGCATAACTTCTGCACCCTGGCCAGGCAGCCTTTCTTAGCAGCATCCAGCAGCGCAGCGTCTCCTCTGAGCAGGTCCTGGATGTCCGTGTCCCCGTCCTTCACCAAGTCCAGAGGCGTGTTGCCGTCCCTGTTCTTCTTAGTGGGGTCTGCTCCGTGCTGGAGAGACAAAGCCAAAAATGGAGGAGTTACACAAAGAAAAGAGAGATGGAGTAATACACGCAGATATGTTAAAGAGACATTTATCTAGGGTGTGGAAGTGCATGCTAATATCATTAAACAAGACAGCGGTTGCAGTCGGGGCAGGATGAATGTTGGAGGCAGTGTGGTTAATCAATGACAGGCCATTTAAATACATTTCAAGCTCGCCCTTTAATTATTTCTGGCAAGTGATTTCTAAGGAAATGAGCAGCATCATTGGCACAGAGATATTAATTTGTCACATTGTATCTGGGCAAACTCACAGCCAAGGATGAATATATTTATAAAGTGTGCACACAACCCGCCATCAGAAGACAACTGATCTGTAGTTGTCAGTGAAATGCACTGATTGGAGAAACTGACTTTTTCGTTAAGAGCACTCCCTGATCATTATACAATACACTGGAAAAAAAATTGATGACATACTCTTAAGTGTCTAAGGGGCCAGTAAATGAAAAAAACCCTTATGTGCAATATTGTGATCTATCACCCAGAAAAAGCCATTTAAGTTTCAAAAAGACACTAAAGTAAATAATAAATATCAGAGAGCATTTTAGTGTCATAAAAACACCACAATTAAAAGACTGGATGTTGCTATAAAGCACTGGTTACCGTTCTTTTAAATAGAAGGAGAAAAAAAAACAAAACAAAAAAAAAAACAGTCACCACTGGAGAGTTTTACTTAGACAAGTGAGAAATGATGACAAGTGACGAGTGAGAAGAGGATGGATGAAGGTAATTCACTGGAGAGCGGAAGAGAGGGGGGAAACGAAAAGAGGTAGAGAGAGGTGAGGACAGGACACCCAGTGAAGTGGAAAACACCACATACCCCGGGGACGAGGGGAAAGCAGACATTTTCGTCGCTCAGCTGTCTCCTAGGTTACGGCTCAACTTGTCATTTCATTGTAAGTTTTGAAATCCGCTCATTAAAATTGGATGTTGTGGGACCACTCCCCTGGGTATCCACTGCTGGCCTGAAAATGTCCTTTATTTCTCTCTCTCTCATGGCCGTATCCCTCCATTCAAAGTAGTGTGAACCTTTCCCTCTCATGACTTTTTTTTTTTCTTTTTTTGTCCTGCTTCTCAATTTCCATTATCTCTTTGCTGCCCTCGCTCACTCACACTCTCAGGAAAATTAGAATAGAAATAATTGCAGACATTTACATAGAAACAAAAAAAAAGGAAAGAGATAGTTGACAAAGCTGGACCTTTTGTCAACCATTATTTTCTCATAGGAATTTACAATTTTTGCATCTTTTTACTAGCCACTTCTCAAAATGACTAATAACATGAAAATTTTAAGCGGGTGTGATTTTAACATTTTCTTCCTCTTAGTTTAGCCTGTTAGCATAATTAGATTTGGACATAAAATGTAGCTGAGGACACCACAGCTAACCTAAAAGACAAAGAGCTTCTTTTTAAGTGAAGTTAAACTGAGTCTTAAAAAGAACAGTCTGTCCACTGCAGCATTTGTCTGTGATTCTTATCAGTGTTTCTCTGTTCTTCAGTCTTTTTTTCCCCTTACTTTTTCCTCTTCTTGGTTGAACTCCACTGCTGTTCCATTTCATGGTCAATCTAACTTTTCAACCAATCATTATTCTACCTACACATAGCAGCATTGCCATTTGGCATTTATGCACTATTGGCTTTTTCTAGGACTGCATTTCACTGCATCTCTGCATTGGTTGAATGCCTACAATCCTCTTTACAAAAGAGCTACACAAATAGACACCAACACAGGATCACAAATCCTGTTTAAAACAAAAAGTTATTACAAGACATCAGAGGGGAAATGTAATATACACTCACTGGCCACTTTATTACCAGTACACCTGTTCACCTGCTTGTGAACACAGATATCTAATCAGCCAATTACATGGCTGCAACTCAATGCATTTAGGCATGTAGACATGATCAAAGCAACCTGCTGGAGTTCAAATCAAGTATCAGAATGGGTAGGAAATGTGAGTTAAGTGACTTTGAACGTGGCATGGTCTGATGAGTCTCAATTTCTGCTGCAACGTCAGATGGCAGGATCCGAATTTAGCATATACAACATGAAAGCATGGATCCATCCTGCCTTGCATCAAAGATTCAGGCTGCTGGTGGTGGTGTAATACTTTCTTGGCACACTCTGGGACTCTTAGTACCAACTGAGCATCATTTAAACACCACAGCCTACCTGAATATTATTGCTGACCATATGCATCCCTTTATGACCACAGTGTACCCATCTTCTGATGGCTGCTTCCAGCACGATAACACACCATATCACAAAACTCAAATCATCTCAAACTGGTTTCTGGAACATGACAGTGAGTTCAATGTACTCAGGTGGCCTCCACAGTCACCAGATCCCAATCCAATAGAGCACCTTTGGGAAGTGGTGGAAGGGGACATTCTCATAATGGATGTGTAGCCAAAAAATCTGCACTAACTGCATGATGCTATCATGTCAATATGATCCAACATCTCTGAGGAATGTTTCCAGCAACTTGTTGAATCTCTACCACAAAGAATTAAGGCAGTTCTGAAGAGGGGGTCCAACACGGTAGTAGGAAGGTGTACCTAATAAAGTGCCAGGTGAGTGTATGTGAAACTAATTTCATAGCATCCAATAATTGTTGAGACGCTGCACTCAAAACCTCAAATGTGAATCATTTGGTGAAGCTATAAAAAAAACCCAAAACAGTCAAACATTCATTTAAATCATCAGAGTTCATCTTCAGGGAATCACAGATGTCTGTGTAAAAATTTACAACAATCAAATAGTTTTGAGGTGTTTAAGTGTATAATAAACTGTTTCTTTTCCTAGGGTCATGCTGCTAGCATAGCATAGGAGCTGAGTGTTACAGCATATTCATACTGTGTCCGAATACCAGTAGCTCATCCAGCTCATGATCCATCACACTTCACAGCTTATTTCCTTGACCTTGAGCATAATTTGGGTGAAGACCCATTAAGTGATCAACGTGTTAAGGTTTCACTAAATACTGACCAATACTCGAGGAGGAGTAGCGATTCTTGTGAATGATGAATGGAGAGACGGATGACAGACACCTCGCCACAGCATGAGCTCACTGGTCCTTCAGCCGGATGAGCTAAAAAAAAAATTAGCTCCTGCGTGGGAAAATCCATTAGAATGCCCCCCGAAGTCTGACTGACAACTCAGAAAGTCCCAGCCAGTCTGGCTGGGTTTCTGACGTCACCTAGGTAAATGTGGCAGACGAAAGTAAGTGTTTGGTTGACAGTAAAAACTTCTGAATAATGGTAGAAATGATTTAATGGTACAAATGGTCTAATCTGTGAAACAGTATCAGGTTATCTATAAGTTGCTCTCCATGTAGAGCGACCTAAAGTAGTTAGAAAAGTTATTTATTAGTAGTAATCCTGACAACAAATCAGGTAAAACAATATTTTTATGTTATATAATGTTGTTTAAATGCTCTTGGTAATAAAACACAACACTTCTTTCTTTGTGGCGCGCATGCTGTTGAAAGCATATGAACACACCACATGTAGAAGGACAGCTTTCCAACTTAGGAAAAGGGACCTGAGGATACAAATATATGATTTATTATAAAAATCAATCATGAAAAAAAAAAAAAGATAAAGAAGGCACCCTTTCAGAACTCAAATATTAGCCACAGAAACGCCAAACATAAAGACATCACACAGCTTGACTGAGAGTTGGTCTTCTCCAAAACAATGTTGCATATTAGCATCAGACATTCTGCCAGATCATAACTCATTCAAGTTCACAAACTGCATGCTAAGTGCTAATGAGCCACATTATACTTTAATTGAGCTGAAATTCATTATGCTCTCACACGTCTTCACCGACAAAGATGATGCTAATATGCATTTTCTATGTCTTACAAGATCCATTCCTCAGAAACTGTCTGGGTACAGGGAGCGGATGCAGCAGGGTTTTAATCTGAGCACAAATCCTACACAAAAGGGTAACAATAGAAAGTTAACAACAAACAGAGGAGACAAAGGAAAAATCTAGCGTTGAACTCCACAATAGAGAACAGTCACATCCCGAGGCCACTGCAGATTAACACCAAAGTGCGGGAACGCTACATTACTTCTGTGCACAAGTGTGTTAAAGGGGGAATGAGAGCGCTGCTGTGTGTAAACAAGAAACACAATAACATGCTTAAATTCACCACTATGAAAACTTTTCTAACCAGAGTGGGGAGAAAAAAAAGACAGAGCTCCCACAACTATGGACAATCAATCATCTGTTTGTGTCTCTACCCTCTGCCTCCAAAGCTAAGGACCAACCATTAGATCAGGAAAAACATGTGGCCTGAGGGAGCTGCTGTACCTCTGAACTCCATCATTTGCTTTAAGAGCACCGACTGGGATTTATCTGCACACGGCTCGCACACTTACAAGTGAGGAAAACATTTCATCTGGTGCTACATATGTAATAATGAGGCTAATGATAAAAGTAACAGCCTTTAATAAGCCTTAAAGAAAACCTCACTTTCAGATATGCTGGGAAAAGAAAACTGCTAAAGAAAAAAAAAAGTGACTCCATCACTGAGCTTACACCAGACAAAGAAGAACAATCACTTCTAATAAACTCCCACAAAGAAAACCTTATGGTGGCTGAACACAAATAAAGCTGCTGAAGCAGATGGTGTTCCTGGACATGTGCTGATCAACTACAGCAGCACTGGGGCTTCACATCTTTACCTTAAGTTAGCACAGCAGATGGAAAAATGAGGGACAACAACATAACGTTTCTTTATGTTTTAAGCCAGAACAGCTTAAAACCTCAACTCAGTGTACCGATAATGACGTTGGAGAGCGATAACACAGTGTTCGACTGGTTTGAGATGTGGTGACTGAGGTGGGGTTTTTTCTGCACTGTATAGCAGCACCTGCACCTGTATTTCTGGGCTCAATTACTGAGGTTTTTTTTCTCGTCTTGTTCTTTCGTGTTATTTTTTTGGCAATTTGCCCTTATTAGTAAGGAGCAGCCCGGGGCAAGAGAGCAGAGGAATGATGTGCAGTAAACATCAGGCTGGCTGGAAATCACCACAAACGCTCTACTGATGGCATTTGTGACATGCAGTATGTGCCCTGACCTACTGGTCCAAGGTTCTTTTAATTTTTTAACCTGGCCTCAGTCAGGTGCCAAAGCTATAAACTGCTAATGATCTTTTTTGTGACAGCCGTCCTCTTCCTCTCAATTTGGAACAATATCAGTTTGCCTATGGGGCAACAGTGGATGAGAATACTTTGGCATTATCACAGTATTATTAGCAAAGTAGCCTCTATAATTTGGTCCTAAAAACACAGGAGTGTAGACTCATTTGGACTCTTAATCAGCAGAAGACAAGAGTGACTAGCTAGCATCTTAGAAATCACTCCTCTGCTTCATTAATTCCAAACAAAAGGAGCACCACAGGGAAGCATTCTGGGTCCTCTCTCCTTCTCACACATGGCTAAACTCTTGCAAACAATATCATCAAGTCTGCAATTTATTCAGCTTAGACAGGACCAAATAGTTTGCTCCCCAATGCCTGATAATCATTGACAGTCATGAGGTAGGGTCGTGTTTCGCTTCCCCCACCTCATTTCCTCAGTGGTCAGAATTAATGCTCAGCGGTTAAAATAATCACAGAAAGGGCTTTTCTTATTCAACTGAATAAAAAAAAGGCTCACCTCTCCAGCAGAAGCTTATGAATGTCAAATGCTTTTTAATTAATCATGAGGGATTTTTTTCCCCTCAAAAATGCCTGAAAACATCACAATTTCCAGAGGCCAAAGTGGCTTTTTTTTTTTTTTTTTAAATTTCTTGTTTTTTTTG
>VUQI01001430.1:0-11805 GCA_015106735.1 Paratilapia polleni | reverse complement strand
GACTGCTGGGGACTTCCCATGATGCACTGAGCACTTCCTCTTCCTCACTTCCTTTCACTCTCCATGTGTTTTATACACCATTTGCATTTAATCATTAGCTATTATTAACCCTGTCTCTCTCCTATAGGTGTGCCTTTTTGTCCTGTCTCCCTCTTCTCTCTTCTGTTTCCCCTCATCCCCAACCGGTCGCGGCAGATGGCTGCCCCTCCCTGAGCCTGGTTCTGCCGGAGGTTTCTTCCTGTTAAAAGGGAGTTTTTCCTTCCCACTGTTGCCAAGTGCTTGCTCATAGGGGGTCGTCTGATTGTTGGGGTTTTCTGTCTTTTCTGTCTAATATTGTAGGGTCTTTACTCTAAAATATAAAGCGCCTTGAGGCGACTGTTGTTGTGATTTGGTGCTGTACAAATAAAATTGAATTGAATTGAATTGAATTGAATTGAATTGAATTGAATTGAATTGAATAAAGTGCTACCGAAAATCCTAATCAAAATGTTGTATCACCACTGCAATTATTAATGAGAATGTACTTAAAAGTAGCTCAAAACTGACTGAAACAAACTCCCCAAACCATTGGGGGTGTCTATCTAAAATGTGTTTTAGCATTAAAACTAACTTCTTTGTCCTTTGGACTTTTTCTGAGCCAATGAGAGCTACAGAAATCATTTATTTGTTGTCAGTAAAGAGCAGCATTGATGAATTTTTGAAAAATATGTTGGAACATTTGAGAGATGATGACAGTGGAGTTTATAAGGATTCAATCAGCTCAACAAATGAAAACAATTCAATGAGCACCAGGGTGATATACTATATATGACACAGTACAATCTATATTTTATGCATGAAATATGTTTCTATATACACAGTTTTTTAAATGATCTATCAAAGATATTTTTTGTTTATGCTTCTTTGACATGATAGTTATTTTTCACATTCACTGACAACAAGGCCACGCTCATAGTTCCCTCTTTATCCTAACTTAAAATGCCCATATTAATCTCATATACAGTTTTATTTTGGAGTGTAGAAACATATAGAAATATTTTAATGTTTAAAAACACAATATGTTGTCATACATTGCATAGCAGTTTTTACAACCTATAGTTACATTGCAAAGTAAATCTCCAGTGAATGTGTAAATAATTGCATGTAAAATGTTTGCTGGTATCACCTGTAGATGGCGTGGAATTTGGTACCCTGGAAATCTAGACAAAGGAGCACTGCAAAAGAGTGTTATTTAAACCAAATGGTCACCTTTTTCTTACTCTAACCAAGTAAGAAAAAGCATGTGGAAGCAAATCTTAGAAAGGGGCCAAGATGAGACTCAACCTGCTGTGTCTCAGTCAAACATATTTATGTTGGTGCCAAACCCACCTCCAAAACCAACCTTATTGGTTATCTGGTCCGCAGATTCTCTGAATATATTTGTAGCTTGGTGTTACCATTTTTTTTAAAGTACTTGCACTATGCACCCTTTTTTAAAAAAAATATATTTAATGGCTCAGTCACACTAGAGTAAAAATAGGACGGCAACCTCCTTGCCACTAGGAAAAATCAGTGGTTGCCCAGTGATTTCATTAAATTTTTTTGAATTTGGAGACCAGTTGTAAGTAGTTGTGTCACCTGGAGGTTGAGTGTGCAATACCATCAACCTCTAGGTGTTTCGATCGCAAGGTGATTGCACAGGTCACCTGGTGGTAGACAAATTGTCTCCAAACAATCGCAGTGTGAATCAGACTGACTGCAGTCATTCTCTGACAGATTGGTGAAGGTTTGCAAATAACTGCCATCTAATTTACAGTATAAACGCAGACAGATTGTCAGCACGTTGCAATCAATTTGAGTCTGTCTGTGCTGTTGAGCGCAACTTGTCTGTGATGTGTCTCTTTGCAACAGGGGACTCAACTCAACTGGTTGCCAATTGGTTGTATTCGGTTATATTCAGCAAGGTTGCCGAGCACCTATGTCATTTTGCAGTTAAATCATTATCCTGCAGCAACTACATCGGTATTTGTGGAGGAATTTCTGTTTGAAATCTATGAGGTTTTGGCTGGACTGTGAAGGTAAGAAGTTAATGTGAACCTTTGTTTAATGTGAATTTCTGTGTATTTAGACAGCAACAGATTTGCTATTTTTGCCAATTTATCACAGTTAATTGCTGTATTATCATAAACAGATTGCATGTAATTGCCAACTTTACCCCATTCAACTGCAACAGATTGAATTAGTCTTGCCGTTTTATCATCATCTCGGTGCACCAAAGTCAGTCTGAGGATGGCACCTGACCACAAGTGGTTGCTGACCTATGCAACACCCTCAACCTCTGGGTGACCACGTTCGATCACAAAGTGATTCCACAGGTCACCTGGTATTAGGCAGCCTGTCTCCAAACAATTGCAGTCTGAATCAGACTGACTGCAGCCACTCTCAGACAGATTGGTGAAGGTTTCTAAATAACTGCCATCTAATTTATAAACGCAGACAGATTGCCAACACATGCAATCAATCTGAGTCAGTCTGCACCGTTGAGTTCAACTCGTCTGCAACGTGTCTCTTTGCAGTAGGGAACTCGACTCAGCAGGTTGCCAACTGGTTGTATTGATGCACCAAAGTCAGTCTGGAGACGGCACCTGGCCGCAAGTAGTTCCTGTTTTGATTTCTTTATTCAGTAGGTTACAAACTTTATTTATTGCGACCTAACTGAGTGTTTGATTCCTCTTTTTACTTTATGGTTATTCTAGTGATGAGTTTCAGAATTGTAATCCTTTTGTTTACCTTTTTACTTTTACTTACTTTGTTGGAGTTCACTGCCTCCTGCATCCTTGGGTCCTCAACTTTAAACTCCATGCATCATACTGTGACATCGGTGTCATGAATTGTGGAATAAAGGACCCAAATGCAGGACTCCGAAAAACAGGCAGGAATAACCAAAAATGAACCTTTATTAGGTTGATAGCAAGTTGACATGCAAAGTCCAAAACAGTGGTAAATAGAAATCCAAAAGTGAAAATGGAACACAATGAACACACAAGGAAGAATGAGCAGACACTAACACAAAGACTAAAAGAAAGGACTATACACATGCGGTAATGAGGGAAGTGGAAACAGGAGGGAAACTAAACACAGCTGAATACTATCAAGTAAATGACTGACAGTAAAACTATTAAAACTAGAGAGAAGATAGGAGACAATGACCTAACAAAGTAAGATAGGAAGTAACTAAAAGTGGTAAACAAAACAGAGGTAAGAAACACACACACTGAACATAACATGGGCATGGACGTAATTAAAGCAAAACACAAGGAAAACACAAGAAATCAAAAACAACACTACTGAAATTCAAAAATATCAGAACTCAAAATACTGGAATAACCAGGAATCAAAAACTAGGAGCAGGAATGAAACCCAACCAAAAATCTAAATATTGAACAAGGATACAAAACACTGGAGCAAAACCCAGGGGCCCTGACAATTTGTCTCTACAGTTTCTGCAAAATTCCACAATTTCTGATTTTCCATGAGCATTACAATTTTGACATGGACATATGATTAAAGCTAATGCTAATGGTGGTGGTGTTAGTGATGCAAAAATGCTAACACTAAGGATTTTCTTATTATTGTGGACACACTGGGTTTTTAGTTTCTCAGATGCCAAGAGTGCACGAAGACTCTTCAATTTTGCAGCCAACAACAAAATTTGGCGTGCTCTGCTCATGGCTGAGACATTTTAGATTAACCAAAAGCTGCTCTAGTGAGGAAATAATGGCAGACTGACAGGCAGCTGCTCATTATTTGTTTGAGGATGTGCCACACTAGGTGCTAGGTGTACTTTATGCAAATGTGATGTAGATAAGTAACAGGTGAAAAGCCTGGACTGCCAACAAGTCATTTCAGGCTGTTCAGGTTCAGTGTTTTCCATGAAAGAGTAAATCACTTTGGTGTGGACTTTGGACACTGTAACTCTTCCGATTTTCGGCATGGACAGTAAAGCTACCACATAACCATATAATGCACTAAAGGAAAGGGACCCCCCCCCATGAGCATAGTAAGGGGTTTAAAAGTTTAAAAGCAGCTTTATGAATAAGTTTTAAAAGGAGCCTCTAGTGGTATGCCCTGAGGTGTGAACCTGTGGTTTGACCGTAGTGGTTGAAGTCCTACAGAAGCTCTCTAATAGCAACAGAAAGAAAAGATAAAGCCCAAAAAATTAATAACTAATACATTTCTACTACTTATATCCATTGTAATGAAATACAGCAACTGCACATGTTGCACAGAATGTGTCAAATTGAAACAAAAATGACTGCAGAGATAAAGTGTGCAATTTCACAACTGTATACTGGGCTTATGTCCAGTTATTAAGCATGTCAGGAACATCCACCAAGCATGAACATCAGGTAGTGCATAAACATGAAGAGAGTGAGCTTCAGCTTCACGATATGGTGATGCAGTCATGCAGCTTATGCTGAGACCTAAAATAGGGAGAACAAACATTTATTCAGTGCTGCTGTTTTAATGATGAGGACTCAGCGGAGGTCAGGGTTGATGGCAAAGTTTATTATAATGTTTGAAAAATGTGCAGTTGAGCTCTAATGGCTCCAAAATAATGGACTTCTTATACACGATTCCCTGCTGAATTCGATTATGTGTTCTCACTCTCTCTTTCTGTTGTACACAAACAATGAAAATAAGTGTGTTTGCATCACATGCCCCTTTTTTGTCTTTGTGTCTTATTTTGGGTGCTGCACAATAAACAAATTCACATTTGGTAGTTGCTTGTCTCAGTACAACCCCAGTGAAATTGATCTCACTTGTTTTGACAGACAGGATGATTTCCAAGACGGCTCTGTGGTGATTTTCAGTAAGCAGCATCAACATGTGTACCAAAGTTGTATAATTATACAGACTTAGACTGAGAGAACACCGGCAAGAAAACAACTCTCTAATTGTAGAGGAAAATGTAAAAGAAGATACTGAAGAAACAAAAAGAAACAAAAGGAAACATGACTAAACAGAGTTGAGGAGGCTTTGGGGAAACAATCGCAAACAAACAAATAAAAAGACTTGTGCCTGGGACTAAAAGCATGCTGAGAAGATCCTCTGCATTGTCAAGTTTCAAAAACAATGGTTTATTTCAAAGCGCTGAAAAGGAGTCTGTGTCTGTGCATTAAGTTGGTATTCCTAAACAGTAATGAGCTTTGCTTTTGTTGCGCAATAAGAGATCTTTTAAGGGGAGGATAAATGTGTTTTCCTGTCAGTGTGCTCCTGAGTTCACAGACCCAAGCCAGCTGATTATTAACCCTACAATGCCTTTCACAAACATTTGGTTACAAAACAAAATATTCTTACACACTACAGCACCTTTAGCTTTTAAATTAAAGTGTTTGAATAATGTCATTTGACTGCAAAAGTTTCAAGTTTTTACATCATTACAATTTTTTGTAGTTTTTAAGCATTTTTAGTGAAATTCTGTATTTTTATTCCTAAAAAAAAAACAGAAACAAAAACAAAAACAGAACAATTCTTATTTTTAAAAACAGTTAGTCTGAAGAAGATTTACAGACAATCACCACTTCAGTCTGATCACTTCTGGCAGCGCAAATCCTCCCTAAATGTATTGTCTTTATATTGTAATATACAGTCTGAACTTCTTAAATCTGCCCCTAACAAATACCATCCATATTATGGTAATTAAAAACAAAACAAAACAAACAAAAAAAACAAAAACAACCTTAAATTAATAAAACTAACATTTTCAATCAATAAAAAAAATACACTGAAACAACCAAACCTATTCTGTAATCTATATGAAACTAAACTAAAAAAGGAAAAAACAAAACAAAAAAAAGCCCAAAACTGTAATATCTCTGGTCTCATTTAAAGTAAAATAGACCATAAACTAGGGTATGCTTTAAGGTTTGGCCACCTTGTGATCGACAAGTGAAGTCTAGTTCACCCAAGCTGACGACAGGAAAAATGCAGAATTTCAGACTTCAGAACGTGGCAGCTGGTGATACTTTCATGACCCAAACACTGGACAAAAGGAGCCAGATTAAAAGTCCACAATCCAAATCTTTAATCCAAAAACTGGCCAAGGTCATTAATAGGTAACCAGTCAGTTGAGCAAACAAATCCAGCAAGTCTCAGGCAAAAGGCAAAATCCAAGAACAGTCCAAAAGTCACACACAGAGAGAGCAGTGGCAACTCCAGGGAAAAACACAAAGAATACTAGCAATTCAAGACATAGCTTGACCACTTGACTATTTAAAAACAAGATAATCTGGCAAAGAACAAAGGAAACGGGTGAGCATGTAGGGTGGCTGGTGAGTAACTGATTGAACACAGGAGCGTAGTTGGGAAAGGGGAACAGGTGTGGAAGACAACACAGGTGAAACTAATCAGGTTGGGGCAGGCAGATAACATCACAAAATAAAACAGGAAATAAATTCAACCAAAACAAAACAACAAACCAAAAACCATGACACAAAATGGGAACTCACACACCAGTATGACTATCATTTATGTATAGGTTTTGCTTTTTCTTTCTTTACAGAGTACATCTTGTGTGGATATCTGTGTTTTGTATAAACTGAAGTGACTATTGTCTGTTACCTACTTGAACATGTTTGTGCTACCTATCATGCACATGTCAAATAGCAGCTCTTTCATGTAAGATATTATCTTTCACAACACATTTTAAAATAGAAGTGAATTAACTGTGCTTGCAGACTCAGAAACCTGACCTCTACTAGACCTCTAATGCAAGACTTCAGGGTGGAGTACACCAGTAACACCACATTCAACCTGGCAAGAGAGAGATATGTTTCAAATTTCTTTTAACATGCTTCCGTGACTTTTTGGAGTGCAATTGCAGTCATTCATGTGTTAACAAAGAACTGAAAAGCAGAAGAAAACTGCAGCTCTGGAGATAATATTTCAGTCAGCATCTGTCTATAATCAAGATCGCTGTCTGAGAGAAAAATTGATACCTTGAATCAGCAGCAGGAACAAACATTTCAAAGCCTGATAATAGAGAAGCCAGCAGCACTGTTTGTGATTTTTATATTGTATGCTGCACAGTTTGCTCTTGCCATTTTATGATGCAAACATGTGAAGCTACACATACAAATAACATTCAACATTCATGACTAGTCAGCTATTTATCCCTATCTCACTGAGGAGCGAGAACACACAAACACCGTTTTAAAGGACAGATTTTCTTGGAAAATCAATCACTTAATAATACCTGTGCCTCAGCAAGATGAAAACATGATGGGACTCTTCAGAGAAAAGGTCTAAAGCCCCAGCTGGATGCTAGAGTTACAAAAAACAATTTAGATTAACTGCTTTTCTTTTTTTTTTTTAGCATTTTCTTTATAAGGTTTTACAGAAAGTTGAGACATAACATAAAGTGAGAAGGTCTGAATCCCTCTGCACATAAAAAAAAAAAAAGGTTACCAGCAGCAGAAAAAGATATTTACAGATTTGTAGAACAGAGGGAGTACTTGGGTAAATGTTTTTGAAAGTTGATGGATGAGTTCACACCAACTGTGACAGCTGGGTTATTTTGATATATCGTCATTGTTGAAGCCAACATGATTTCTTCGCTTTTCTAAGCAAATAAAAGGAATGTTTAATCCAAGAGCAACAATTCATCCAAAAATAAATGTTCTGATATTTCGCTTAAACTAAACATTTTCAGCAATGCTTTAAAAACAGTTTAAAATTCTTGGGGTGTTGCACCGCCTCCACTTGAAAGCCATGTAAGGCAGGGTTTTTAATCATAAGACCAAGTGACCCAACAGTGCTTGGTGCTGTTTGATGCCCCATGTTGCACATTTTAGCCCTGCTGTAATCAGACACTCTGTAGGTAACTGGGAGTTATGTACTATGGGGGGGATCCATACAGTTTGTCAGTAAATGTGTGCACTGTGCTTATGTGTCCATGGTGACAGAGTTCATGGCAAACAGAGTGAGAGACAATCAAACACTGCGGGCTGTGTTATTGTGCTGAGGGTAAGAGGGCACAAAATTACACTGAATTTAAATTGAGCAGTTTTTTTATCTGACTTCTGAAGCATCAACCATTTGCCTCTTCACTGTGATTCACAACACCAATGTGAATTCATGTCCAGCTACTATAGCAGTACTGTTTAGCCTTGGCTTTAGGCAACAATTATCAGCGACATTAGCACTGCAATTCAAAAAAAGGAAGAAAATTTATGCATAGTAATAATATGTTAAGACATGAAGACAGATTGGTTTTATCAACCACTAGTTCAGTGGAGATGAATGGAATTTCATTTGTGCTGCTATTAATACTGAAAACTTATTTGTATACAGTCTCTTGGTTTGGTTGGACAGTGTAGTCCACAGTAGGCGTGGGAATCAAAGAGTAACTCACAATACAATACAATCACATTACATTGACAACTATGAAGATGGTATCATAATATTCTACAAGACAATAATCTCTGACACATCACAGTATCTGTGCAACTGATAATTAGCCAAAAAGAAGGAAGTATGTTTTAACAGCACACTGTAATATCATTATTACTGAATTTAAATAATGTGCCAATTGGCTTTCCCCAGCTGTCCATTATTTTCTCACTGTGATTTTTTTTTTTCTGTTTCACTGCAACTTCTCTTTACTTTACCCACATTTATTTGATAAGCACCACCCTGAAGAGTCATGAAGCAGTCACCCTGGTAAGTTAAAATGTCTGGGAATCTGTTTAATGCACCTGCCTGCTTTAATAAAAATATCAGCATTCGGCGCCAGTATATTGATAGTTTTATTGCAAGCGGAAATGATACAATATTGATATTTTGTCCAGTCTCTAGTCAATATATATTGCTGTTGTTTCCGCTGGGACTGTTCCTTTAACAGTAAGTAGTAACAGCTCTGGAGATACTATTTCAGTCAGCATCTGTCTATAATCACAGTCCCCGTCTGAGAGAAAAATTGATACCTTGAATCAGCAGCAGGAACAAAGACTTTAAAGTCTGACAGAGAAGCCAGCGGCACCGTTTGTGTGTGATGTTTATATTGTATGCGGCACAGTTTGCTCCCATCATTTTATGACACAGCCACGTGAAGCTACACATACAAATATCTTTAATAGCTAATCCATTATTTATCCTTATTCCACTATGCCAGTTCATGTAATTTCCTCTCTATGATTTGACTACCACACTGTCCCCCATTTTCCTCTAATGAGTTTCTTCTTCTTCACTGCACCTTTGCACTTTACCTGGATTAATTTGAAAAGTGCCACCACGCAAAGTCATGAAGTAGTGACTCTGGTAAGACAAAATGTTGAGGAATCTGTTCAGTGTACCTGCATGTTTGAATAAAAATATCTTTTTTAACAGCAGCGTATTGATAATTGTATTATAAGCATAGACAGTATAAAAGATGGACATAGCTTTTGGGCCTGAAAAGTAAAGCCAAGGCGTAAGCGCTTTAAAGCTGCATTCTGTTTAATGGCCAGCAGGAGGCGACTCCTATGATTGCAAAAAGACCTCTGGTTGTATAGAAGCCTATTGGAAAACAGCTCTAGCCCGTGGTGTCTTTGGTTTCATAGTCCAAATCCACCCCTCGCTCATCACATCTGGTTTAAAAACACCAAGATGGCAGCTATGAAAGCGCTCACCTTGAGGCTTTATTACGGGACTTCATTAACCAGTGGGCGATGTCACAGTGGCTATGTCCATCTCTTATGCTGCCTATCATGGCAAAAAGAAACGATACACTACCATACAGATATTTTATCCCATCTCTAGTCCATACACCTTTACTTGACCAACTCATGCCTTCAGTAGTGAGTAGCAACAGAGAAACAGTGTTGATACACACATTCTGAAAACTTCTTACTTAACTTATACTCATCTCAATTTTGTATGAACAACAATACTGTTCCCATAATGCACACACTATACTGGAAATACAGACTGGACTGTTAAGACCATTTTATGCTTTAGCACCCACTAATTACTAGTACTAATTTAGTAATGTCTTAATTTAGAATTAAATATTCAGTTTATTCTGTTTTAAGTATTTAATTTCAGAAGAGCATCAGTGATGTAGTCTCTCCTTAAGTACTGACATGGATATTTGAGATTTTACTGTTTTTAGCCTCATTTTGAGGAATAAAATTATATCCACCTCCTATATTTTAAGGTGGCAGACATCTCAGAGCGATACATCAAAACATTAACATAGGAAAATAAATTTTGGCAAAGAATAAAAATTCTTATTCTGCATACATGTGACATTGAAATGAATCAGATGTTTAAAATATCACATCAATGTGCTAAACAGCCTTTCAAGCCCAAAGAACACTTTGAGTTGTGTCCTATCACACCATTAAGTGATCATCATATATTTTTCAAGCAGCTATAGAAGCGCCTCCATTGCCTGTGCTTTTGTTCTTGGGGTCCTCTGCATTCTAATGTTGCTGTTTGATGAAAACATAAAGCCTCAGCATTTGCTCTGCTATCACCTTTCTTCTTCTGCCAACCCGAGTGCTGTATAATACATGGTCTCAGTGCACGAGTGTGTGACTGACGAGTGGGAACGGAGAAGGATAACAGACAATCATGAGTATGAATGTTTGTGTAATTTGTGTATATCTACACCATGCATGCATGTGTGTGTGTGTGTGTGTGTGTGTGTGTGTGTGTGAGCTCAGAGGCATGTCCAATACTTGTTTGCCTCTGCAATGCGTCAGGAACCCGCCGCATGCAAGCCTGGCTCCTGGCAGCACTTACGAGGCCTGTATGTTCTGCAAAATCATGCCTCAAAGACAAGCCAGCCCTTTGCCTGGGAACTGGCAACAATCTGAAGCTAATTCACAATATTTTTTTTCTGTGTGTGTGTGCGTGAAAGAGAGACAGAGAGGGTTGTTGTGTACTGTTGGGAAATCACTTTACTCTGTAGCTGTGATTAGCACAGGAAATGCATCTTCATATACACCATTTGCATTTAGTCATTAGCTATTATTTACTCTGTCTCTCTCCTATAGGTGTGCCTTTTTGTCCTGTCTCCCTCTGCTCTCTTCTGTTTCCCCTCATCCCCAACCGGTCGCGGCAGATGGCTGCCCCTCCCTGAGCCTGGTTCTGCCGGAGGTTTCTTCCTGTTAAAAGGGAGTTTTTCCTTCCCACTGTTGCCAAGTGCTTGCTCATAGGGGGTCGTCTGATTGTTGGGGTTTCCTGTCTTTTCTGTCTAATATTGTAGGGTCTTTACCCTA
The DNA here is from genome assembly GCA_015106735.1 of Paratilapia polleni. NCBI lineage: Eukaryota > Metazoa > Chordata > Actinopteri > Cichliformes > Cichlidae > Paratilapia > Paratilapia polleni. The sequence goes on along the minus strand of VUQI01001430.1, from coordinate 559 downwards.
AAATATAAAGCGCCTTGAGGCGACTGTTGTTGTGATTTGGCGCTGTACAAATAAAATTGAATTGAATTGAATTGAATTGAATATACAGATCTGTGCTGTGGAACACAAACGTATGTCTTCTCTGCTAGAAGAAGGTGCGCAAGCCACAACATTAAAACCATCTTTTGCAGTGCATTGTTCTGCTGGGAAGCCTTATTTCTTGACATTTATTTGAATGTTACTATGACAGTTATGAAAAGAAACAGAATACTGACACTCACTGATGAGTATACTAATTAATATTTCATTTTCAGGCAAGACACACATTTTGGCTAGTCATCAGTGCAGTCCCAGCTGAAATATGCTGATCTTGCCCCCAAAAAAGTCAGTGAGTGGTGGTATTTGTTTTCATACTTTCATCAGATTTGGAGTTGAGTGCACTGCTGCTTTGTACTATGCTTTGACACTTACCACATACCTAAACTTTGTTGCTAACCAAGCACCCCCCCCCCCCCCCCCCCCCCCCCCCCCCCCCCCCCCCCCCACCACCCCCCCACCCCCCCCCCCCCAAACCAACACC
>VUQI01001427.1:0-14667 GCA_015106735.1 Paratilapia polleni | reverse complement strand
AATGAGTGCATAATTTAAAATGAAAACATGTTGAAAAAGAACTGCTTCCTACCTTGTGAGATGGAACCACGGATGTGATGAGCATCCTTGTAAGGGAGATGGTGGGGACTGTCACTATCATGAGGCATGGCTCGACCAATCAGACCTGAAGTGGAGGTAGAAGAAGAGGAGTAGCAAGATGAAAGACAATAGTAAGTCATTTCATAAATAATCAAAGTCAAATGTCATTAAACAAGTGCCAAACTTTAAGTGGAGTCATCTCTTACCTTCACAGTTGGCAGCAGACAGTGAGTCCCTCAGAGGCAGTCCTCTCGAGATGCCTCCCTCCATTACATCATAAGGACGCTTCAGGCCCAGAATTTCCCCGGACTGCCCTGGGCCTCGGCCCTCATCTTTGGTGGTCTGAGATGCTGGGCCTATAAAGTACAAAGATGACACTCAGTATACTGACAATATTTCTTGGGTAGGTATAATTTGGATCAATATTACTTCTAAGGTTAACTGAAAGCCACACTGTAACATGGCACAAAGTAGTATAGTACAGCCTAGCTGTTCTACTCACGATCATATGTAAGAATGTGCCCACTAATGCCCTCATAGAGCACATGTCCTTTAGACAGTGCCTCATCCCGCTCCCTCTCAACCCGGCTGGCACTGTCCTCTGTGATTAGCCGTGTTATGGTTCCCTTATACAGCACATCAGCTGGCGTCCCCTGTAGAGACAAGAAAGAAGAAATGAGACCTATACTTTGTCTCATCAGTGTGCAGCAGCAGCCGGTCTTCAGAAAAAAGTCTGATCGGGATTTTGATATGCAAATTAGAGTGAGGACCTACAACAGACAAACGTGACTACAAGCAGACTTCCTTAATAATCCTCATTTTTGTTGAACTAGACGGTTTTGTAAACAACCTTTACATGCCAATTTCACACTAAAAATAAATGTATAAAAATAAAAAGCAGCAGTTGTCAGTAAAAACGTTCACACGTGTCAGGCACAGGAAATTGCAGACTTCATGAGTGTCAATGTTCATAATAATTATTCTACAACTAATACCAATAACAAACCTAAGTAATAAAATGACTGTACAGTCTGAGTGAACGAACAGCTAAGGATGCTTCAGTTGACTAATTTAGTAGTTGATTAATACCACTAATACAACCAATCAACTACTGTACAAGAAGGAAAACACTGGGTACTCAGTTAAAACTGAATACAGTTTGCAGTTAAACATCGTCAGTAGAGGAAGCAGCAGTGCAGATTTAACCCACTCACATCACTCTAGTGGACATTTGAAAAGAAACAATTATAGCTCAGACAACATTTTTACTGTGTTGGCTGTAGCTTTTCCAAGAAGACACTGAGGAAGGAAGGGGCCAGACTAGCAGGGTTTCTCATTATAGGATCAGATGGAGCCGACTTCAGTTGCCCGCACCTACTCCTTAAGAATAGGCATTAATGCCATATGTAGCAGTGTGCTGAACAGCAAGCTCAACAAATAACTCTGTTCCTCTTCAACAGGGACGATTACACTTTATCATTCACTTATCTGTCCTTTTACTAATCTAACACGGTTGATAGATGCCCCTTCAACACTCATTTTCTCTTGTATGGCAGCTGGATATGATATTACAATGGGCATATCAATGACTGGGTTTCGCCAGCTTCTAGAGTAAATAGCAAATAAAAGAGGGAACAGACGTGGTACATTGCGTACCTGTTGCTAAGGTGACAGTGCCGATCAGAGCTGCAGTTATGTCACAGCACCATGGAAATCCACCAACCTCAGCACTTGGTCTGCCTCATGACCTCTCCCCAGCTCTGCTGCTGTCACTTTGATCGTAAGTACAAAGCTCACATGCACGAAGGCTGCTAAATTTGACTGTGGGGGCCTTAAACTTTATGAGCATAAGCCAATGCCTGCATCAAAATCAGCCAACGTGAAGTACTGCTAACTATCAGAATGAGCATGGCCTGTCAGTGTGCGAGCAGTATGAGCTGCTGACACCATAAACTTTGACACAATTTGACAGTGTTGGTTTCGGTTCAACATTTACATCTTGCAAAAACCAGTGTTGCTGTAGCTGTTGCTGTTATTTAAGGGCCAAGGGGAATAAATGTGTTTTTAATAAATATTTAAATGTGCGTACCGTCTGAGCTGTGCGGATATGGAGAGGTAGATTATTCCATAGATTTGGTGCTGCTGCTGCAAAAGCTCGATCACCTCTCTGTTTAAATCTAGTTTTAGGCGTGTGTAAGAGCAACTGGTTAGATGACCTCAGAGCTCTTACAGGTGTGTGAATGTGAAGCAGCTCAGACAGATACAGAGGTGCCAGCCTGTTCAAAATCTTAAAAGTAAGCAGTAAGATCTTAAAATCAATTCTAAAACGGACCGGGAGCCAATGGAGGGATGGCAGGACTGGGGTGATGTGCTTTTTAATACCAGTTAAGTCTCTCCTAAACCTACATAATTATTTTTTTAAATGACTTCAGTGAATTTCAAAGGTTGCTCAGACGTTCTTAGAAAAGGGGAAGAGAACTCTTTTCCAATTCTGTTGTAATGCTCAACTCAAACTTGAACACTGTCAGCAGAATATTATTAACACACACACACAAAGAGGATTGCTCCACCCAACAAAGTGTACATATGGGAGACTGTCGCAATGAGAGTTAAAAAATTCAGGATTATCTGTAGATTACGTCATCAAACTAACAGCCTACAAGTATTTCAGTGGAAACAGCAAGGACTCCCACATGACTAAATTGCTTTGGAAAATATGCCTAAACCAAAAGGTATTTTCTGAATATGAGTTTTTGCATCTCTACTTACATACTAAATTTGAATTAAGTGTACTCAGTGCAGCTTAATAACACCTCTGGCCACAACTATTGAAAAAGCTTAAAAACCAGGGCACTTTTAACTCCAGTATAGCAGCCTTATGTAAAGGACCAAGGACTACTTCACTTGTCTGGGCTCACCTGAGTAATGGAGCCACCTCGGTAGGAAATTGAGGAATCTGGAAGCATTCTGGTCCCTGGGATGCCTTTAGTGATGCTACCCCCCTGAACAGCTGGAATAGAAGCTGTAAGGACAGTAAGAAAAAGATTATTGTCACTATAGTCCAACATGTAAAGCCAGATTAAGAGTAAAAAAGTGGAAAGCATTGAGCTGGGAATAAATGTCTGTAAAGGTTCTGGAAGACCAGCCAAACATTTACAATTCTTCTTTTCAGCATGAAAACATGGTTTCAGCAAGTTTTCCACATATTTTTTAAAGAGGGAAAAGTGCAGCGTTAAGGCACCACTGGCTGTAATCGTGGTTTTAAATTTTTCCTGAGTACAACAGTACCACTTTCACACACACAGATTTGGGCAGTTTCTGCCATTCTTCACATCTTCTCAAGCTCTGTCAGATTAGATGAGCTTCAGTAAACTCAACTTCCCCACTGATTTTATATTGAGATTTAAAGTCTAGCCTCGGTCACTCAAGTACATTCAGAAAACTATCTCCAGTTTGGTCTTTGCCATGTGCTTCAGGTCACTGTCATGCTGAGGTGGTAAATCTTTTCAGCATGACAGTGGTGGAATGAAAACTGGCCACGATTTGACTTTGTTATTCCAGGATGTATGGCTTCGTGCTCATACTTAGTATGGAAATAAAACAATAGGAAAAGATAGGACACCCACCACGTCCTGCAGCACTATCATGAGACGCCCCTTGGGTTGACAGGTTATCAGCTTGAGAGGACGAGCTGTGAGGGGACAGCTGTTCCTGCTTTACCACTGGAAAAGCACCTGTACAGTGGATTACAGAAAGAAAAGAGCAAGGAATGAACAGAGAGACAGTAATAAGAAAGAGTATATTACTCCCCCCAGCCAGTTTTACTCACCCCCTTTCCTCTGATCCATCCAAGGGGGGTGTGTGGGGGGCATCTTCCCATGGTCCAACCCATGAGCTGGGCTGTGCAACTGTACTGGGGTGCCCTAAAGAAACACATACATGTTCATAACAGTAATATAAATGATCACTGTTACAACATATTCATGATTTCTATTGCCCAACTATGACTAGTGTTTTTGGTGTGATGCTGTACCTGTGTGATAGAGCCTCCTGGCTTGGAGGAGGAAATGAGAGGTGGAGGCTCTGGCATTGTGAGGGGTCTCACTGCTGCTAGCCTTCCGCTGTCCTGTGGCAGTGAGGGGTGGCCTGCTGGCTGGAACGCTGGCAGGTGGGTGAGATTACGAGACTGAGATTTAAGCAGCTGATCTTTGGTAAAGGGTAAGATTAAGTTTCATATCAAGACATATTTTTGTTCAAATTTCCCACAATATTGTATACATGTTACAATACACGGTAGATGATACTGATAAGGATAAGATAGTAAACAGAATACTCACAGTTGAAGTGGAGCAGGTGCTGGTCGTGACTAATCTTGGCCATGTCTCGTGGGGACATAGGGTAAGGGGAGAGAACTGGGCGACCCAAGTTAGAGGTCCTCAGGTCATCAGGGCCGAGCACCTGTTTCTTGGCTTCACCATGTGGAGAGAAAGGTGGGGGCTTTTCTGCAATATGAACAAATTAGGGAGAGTCAGGACCAAGACACAGCACTCAGCTACACCTCCACTAATCCAAGGAGCTGTCCTTTTCCCATGACTAACTCACTGATGTCAATACCATCAACACTGTCATCATAATGATGACAAAGAACACCTCATGCCACTTCCCAGCAAGAGTGACACACCACTGAATTAATATGCTAACAGTCACAACAACCCATTGCTAATATTTAAAGTACAAAAAGTAAAATCCAGCTGAGAAAGCAATTACACTGCAGTTTGCTAAATGTGTGGTTAGACATAAGTAAGGGTAAAAGGCAATGGGTGAACCTACTTAATCCCTGCAGGAGGGTCAGTAACCACCTCTCGTTGCTTTCCAGCTCTGAAGGGACACAAAAACACCACAGATCATTGGATCCTCACAGCATTTTTAATATCTCTACATAAGCACTTATAAGTACTACTACCCCCACGTGGTGATCAACTGCTGAAAAATACCAATAAACTGTAGCTGGAATATATGTCTACACCTGCCCCTATGTCAGATAAAATGAATGAAAAAGTGGCTGCAGTACTTTGGAGTTCACAGCTGCTGTGCCCATGCTGGTTATAAAAGCCCTATCTTTGTCTGGACTGTTAAAAGTCCTTTCCACAAGCTTACAGTAAGTGCACTGAACTAGACTGTATTCCCTTCTGGGTCAATAGCAATACCAGATCATTTATCAGTTCCCTCTCCACGAGTGTCCCAGAAACACTTGAATGCCCTAAACACTAGAGTACTCAGACTCAAGGTTAGAGTGTATAGCAAGGACCAACAAAGTAAAAGTAGATCAAATGCAACTAGAATAGCATGTGCTGGATCTTCTTCAACTTCCATTGTTTTTACTAATTTCATTAATGCTTTAATCTTGTTTTCATAAAAACACCAAGCCACACATCCTGCAATCGTGTGACACTAGAGTCATGCAGAAATACCAAAAAAAAAAAGGGGGGATGAAAGCTAAATGCCTGAAATTGTGAAGAGTTGTAAATTGTAATTGCACCTTTAGCAGGTAAATGAGCTTATAGGCAATAAGAGGAGTTTTCTGTTGTGATGGAGGTGTGCGTACCATCCTTTTCGCCAGTGGAGGGGCTGCGCGGGCAAACACGTGGGTTGCTGCTGTGAGGAACCTCCCTGTCTCTGTCTGCCTGCGGGTTATAAGGCTGCTGTTTCCCTGGCTGGCCTGGAAACTGCTGCTGCTGTTGTTGCTGCTTGACCTCCTGAGATGACTCCCCATGAGCCACGGTGATTTGTTCCTGGTACAGTGCCAGAGCGTGGGGGGGCAGTAACGCCTTCCCACCCCCACCCTGCTGACCCCCCTGCACCGAGGCTTCGGACATCTGCACACATGACAACAGGAAAATAAAACGGTTACATATATCCCACACACATAACACCTAGCCCACTCCTATCTGGCAGCTGACATATAGTTAGCCACATAAAACATCTGATAAGCATGACAGCTAACACGCATCTCTTATTTCTTGATAAGCTAAGGTTTCCCTAATGCTCATCATCTCATTTCTCAATGTCCTCCATCTGGTTGGCTTATCTTATATGTATATGGCTTAACAATTTCCCCTGCTATACTGATCTATGTAAGCAGAGAGATGAGGATAGGACTGAGCACTGCAATGGAAGATTGAGAGTATGTGTGTGTGTGTGTGTGTGTGTGTGTGTGGGTGGGTGTGTGTGCACAAATCTGTTTTATCAGGGTCAGACACTTTCAAAGGCTGGAAAAACCAAGATGCTCTTTACTTAAAAAGGGACATAAAGAGCTTTAAAGGGTCTAGTTATGCTCATTTTCTACATTTTTATTCTTGAATTCTGCTAGAGTAGATTTGCATGATTCACTGTTCAAAATAATCCTTAATTATTAAAACACGAACTGCTATATAGCCAACTGTTGGGTAATATGTCAGAAAAATTATTAGAAATTAGAAATTAAATTATCAACTCACAATAGGTGGTATAGCAGCTGCTCGCTGTTTCAGCTGTTTCAGATCCATGGGCTTCTGTAGTGGGGACGATATGACCCCATCATGAGTGTAGTTCAGCAGGCTTGGCCGTGGAGACGTCATTCTACACACACGGACAGAAATAAGTTAGTGGGAGTAAAGAAGAGGTTGAGAGTACAGGGTACAACATCACTTGTTTAGTTTTTCCACCCACTGATGTAGTAGGATGCGTATTGGCATAGCCTGAGACCATGGAAAAGAAGTAAAGATTCATATTGATGCATTGCACATCTGTCAAAAAGCACTCAACATACTCTGAATTATAGTCAAACACACAAATTGATGCACAGAAGTACAGTCTATCCACACATGCACACACACACACTCTCACTCTCACTCTCTCCCTTTGTTTGCCTTGGCAGAGAGGGCAGCGTTTCCCTCAGTTCTGCCAGTACATGCAGTCTGCTGTCATGGAAAAAATTGAACAAATACTGTGCAAACACGACTAATCAGCCCTCCCACGCACTTTGACACCAATTTCTAGCGGCCTCATTCACAGACACACACGACATATATATGAAGGTAAATATATATCCTCATTCATACGGATGTGCAAATAAAATCCCTGGCTAGTAGAAAAGCACAGCCTGTGGTTCACACACACACACAAGTGGCTTGCCAAATATGGCTTCAATGCTGTACAGTGTAGCTAGGCAACTACCACCACTTCAAAGCCTTCACTGCGTTGTGTTCTTATGTCTGCTGTGTCTGAACAGAGAAGTGAGACACCTAGCACACCACTCAAAAACCAGAAGCTTTTTGACAGCAAAGCCTTCGAACAGGTGTAAAGCTGCAAATGGGAAATAAATCAGGAAAGAGATACACTGATCAGCCACAACATTAAAACCATCAGCCTAATATTGCGTAGGTCTCCACCATGCCATCAAAACAGCTCTGAGCCTTTGGGACACAAACACAGGATCTCTGGGGGTATCCTGTGACACCATGACACTGGTGACATTGGAGTGTTTGGGTGCTGCTGTTGTATGGGGCCACTGTGACTTGTCCTGGAACATCCCACAGATGTTTGACAGGATTAGGATATGTGGAGTTAGGAGACTGGATCAGTGCCCTGGGGTCTTTATTTTGTTCTTGAGACATTTTTTTGACATGTTTTTGCAGTATGTCGGAGCACATTAAGGGAGGGCATTGTTATTCGTCTGCAACGATGTTTAGGTGGGTGATATTTAGCAGTCAAAATAACAACCACATGAATGCCAGGGCAAAAGTGTCCCAGCAGAACACTGGATTAGAGAGAGGTGATCAATGATATTCACTTCAAGGGTCAGCGGTTTTAATGTTGTGCCTGTATAAAATGTTGTTTTTAATTTAAACAAATAGGAAATTCCCATTTTAGATCTTTCTCTATATCCATTGCTAAGAATCCTCACCTGCTCTTATCTGTGTTGTCCGTCTCCTCTACCTCATCAGCGCTGCAAGTGGCACTAGAGTCACTGTCTCCATGGGAGCCTGTTTTGGCCGCATGGTCCTTCTTGGAGCTCTTGATGGAGCTTTTGACTTCCTCTGTGTCTGCTGTAGGGGGTTTTTTATCTGTGGCATCGCTAGGTGGTGTTGGCTGCAGCTGCTCTTTGTTGGGCTCCCCTGTTTCAGTCTTTATCTCCTGTTTAATGGCTGAATCTGCATCATCCGTGACTGGAGGTTTTTCATCCGCTGCCTGACCCGCGTCTGCCAGGTCCTCTTTCTTGTCCCCAGCATTTGAGCTGCCCTTCGACCTGCTTGAGCCATCCTCTTTAGCTTTGCTGTCCTCAGATGAGTGGGGCGAGGGCAAGCTCTCCGTGTCAGAGCTGTTGTTGGCTCCACCTGAAAGGGACACAGGGTGAAAGGAAACACAAATTAGGGTAATACTGTCAATCATGTTATATCTCCTTTCCTTTTTTTCTTCCATCTTTCCCTTATCTCTTTCTGCTAAACAAGATTTTTCACAGTGCCAGTCTTCTGCCTAATCAGGTTTCACTGTACAATAAGGGGGAACACAAAACCAATTGGGATGATGGATGAAATCCCCTGGGGCTTCAGCGCTCTATTGAGGAAGTACATTCTACTCAATATACTTCTGTCAACAAAGTACAGAAGCATTTTCATGATAATTTTAATGTTTGTAGGTCATGATTCTTTAAGCTAATAGGAGCAGCTCAATATTTTTTTCTGATATATTAAATGATATATATTCATGCCACTTTATAAGGTACAATCAAAAGCAATAAAACAACAACTCTGGTATAAATTCTACCTTTACAGCCTTTCAGGATTAAACTGTAAGAGAGGTATTATTTTAATTCTATGTTATTTAGCTTGTAGTTAGCAGTGGTCTTGAACTGAACTGTAATATATTAAGGTGTTGCTAAGGTTCTGAAGACCCAATTTTTTTATATATAAGGGTTAGAAAGCAGAAATATTCAATACAACCACAAAACATACTGAAGTAAAATATAATATTCAAAAAGATAAACAACTCAGCAGATATAATAGAAACCTTCAATTAGACAGTGTTATGATACAGATATTAGCATGATATATGTAGCTCCTGGGATTGATGTACCTTCTCCATCCTCGGGGGCTTCTTCTTCATTGCAGCTGGCTCCTGAACCCTCCATCTCCTCCTCCTCTGCTGCATACGAGGCACTAGTTTCCTCATTCTGTGACGCTTTGCCCCTACGACGGGCCTTTCGTTCCTTCTCCTGGGTGAAAATAACCACTCATTAAAAAAGCACCAAAAGAAAACTGGCAATGCACAATCTTATAGCATAATGGTGCACAAAAAGCATTGCGTGAGCCAATTTGCTTACAGATTTCATTTTATGCTGCTGCAGAATTTCATCCAGTTTCTGCCTCTTCTTGTAGTTGAAGTAGAAGTTCTTGCACTGCGACACAGTCTTTGATCCCACCATCTTGGCAATGGCGGACCAATTCCTACCATACTGGAGAAGGCCTAGAATTAATAGATGGACAGGCAGAGGGATTAGTATAGGGCCAAAACAAAGACAGACATATGTGGATGTGGCCTTGATGACCTGCTATTCTCTATGCAGCTGTAAAATATGTAACCTGTGCAAAGTACACTGCTTGTAACGACCGTAAATTTAATGGTTATTTTGGCTTATATACTATCGACACTATCTTTAATCTTTTTAAGTGTACAGTATGGAAGTAAATCAATAGTCAGGAACAACTGTCTCTATACAGCTGTCCAAACTGCCCCACAGCCTGGGAGTTTTACCCACAGTGTAACAGAGACACCGTCCCACTCTCCCAGCAGTAGCGTGGCTTGATGCCATAGACTTCCTAAGTAGAGAGCGAGAGAGAGAGCGAAAGAGAGAGACTGATAGAGTAAAAGAGAGGGAAGTGCTAGTGTGGTAGGTGAACCGTCAGTCAAACCAATGACATCACCCACTCTCCCCACTGGGGTCACTGTGTGTCATATTCTAACTGACTTTGATGTGACCCAGTTCCAAGAAACCCAAGTCCTTTACCCAGTCAAGCACATGATTGGGCCTTACACAAGAGTCTACAGGCACCCGCTGGGCCAGAGCTGTGATAGATCAACCTGTCATGAAACACACAAGAATGCAGACACATGCGCACACACACTCAGACACAAGTGTATACGTGCTAAAGAAAGATGTGCAGAGAGCAGTCAGTGTGTAAGGACAAGTGAATGAGAAATACAGATAGCATGGAATCTGGTCCAGTGCCCCCCCTCCTCCCAGAGTCTGCTGTTAGCTAAAAGGCAGCTCATTAACAGTGTGTGTTGTAAGAGGCTTAGCTTACACCACCCACTTGTTTCCTGTGCCAGCCTGACAGGTCCTGGCAACAGGACAGCCTCTCAAAAGGCTGTTGGGGGCTGGTGGGTGGGAGGAGTGTTATTAACAGGCACAGAGCCAGCCTGTCTTGGGATAACCTTGGCCATGGGTTCAGAGGTCTCTGCATCTCATCGGTTAATGGAGGTAGTAGGACAACATGCAGAACTCAAGCCAAAGGAGAGGAAAGGACAGCTGTTTACAGCCCTGTCATTTCAACTCTCGTAATAATCTGAACGCCTGTATCTGATACCAGCGCTTGATTGAGTAGTCAGTGATAAGACTATTACTAAGTAACACCTGCAATAAAAACTGATCTATTAGTTTATAAGTTTCACTTCCTAGAAATGTTTCATAAGACATGTATGTGTACAGAGATACTTAATACTTAATCCTGATATGAAGACATATTTAAAATGAAAAATGCGACAAAGCATTTAAAAAAAATGTCTGCAGTAATGTTTCTCTTGCAAATAATTTATATTATATATATCTCTGCACCTACATAAGTCATGTGTTACACATACCTACTGACGTAATAATAAACTCTAGCAAAGCTGAATCATGCAGCAAAAGTGCAAAGACCTATAATATTCACTGTCCTCCTGAGAATTTATTAATACTATTATAAAAAGAGCTGCCATAACAAGCATGGGTGATCTTCCAAGTCTGAGCTTCTGGTGTCTAAAAGCTGCTGCGCACCTTCAACCTGTCAAGTGTTCAAGTGGAGGAGGTTTTTCAACTGAAATATTCATCCCTGCCATGAAAGGTATTGCTAGAAAAGCTTCTCCTAGGGAAAGAAGAAGACTGGTTGGCCTGACTTGCTCCACGAGGACTGAGACACGTGACCACCAACACCTAATAACCTTTTACAGTCAGTGGGGGGACTGCCCTACAAGTCAGACACCCTCCAAACTGATAAGAGTACACATAAACATACATGTGCTCAGACCAACCACGAAGCAAACAGTGGCATATGAACAATCACATTTATACAAGTAAGACAAACTCTTTCCAGCATGCAGTGAAGCTAAAGCGATAACAGTGAAGTTTATTTACTGAAGGTCAAAGGTCACTTTGTGATGACCTCCAGCTACATCCAGTTTGATCCATCATATGCAAACACACAAAGCACAATCCCAAGAAGCTCTGGTTGACTCAGCACTTTAGTTGCTTGGAGCAACACACATGTAAGATACATCCAATCAGCAATAGCAATACTGAAACAGGTGGTAGCCTCACACCCAATCAGGACACTGTATTCCCATTAGCTCCTCCCAGAGAAAGTCCAATCAACACCTGGTGCAGCCAGAAAGTGGTTATTCCTGTCTGTCACATGCCTGTTGCTCTGGCCGTCGTCTCGTGGCCCTGTTCTGGATAACGCTATCAGACTGTCTGATCTCTAGATGGCCAGCAGGGAAGCTCTTCAGGGCTGGGCCTTCCGATCCAGAGCAGAGGAGATGAAAACAGCTCAGTCTCGGCGGTCTTCTTGCCAGCTGGCTTGATACTTGAGCCGGTGTCAGGTTGACATGCTCCAAACCAGCACATGCTCCTGGCCTCTCCCCTCCTTTTCCTCTCCTTCTGTCCTCCCTGTGCTTCGGTGAGTGCTGGTCTGTTCTTCTCAGTCGTTTCTCTCCCCAATGGCGGTCGTCTGGGAAGACTTCCACAGGAAAGTGGGACTGTGGGGCGGTTCTATGTGCTCAGCCTCTCTCTCTCTCTCTCCTCATCTGATCTCTCCTCTATCTCTCTTTTTCCCTCCCTCCCTCTTTCTGTTGGTCTGTCCCTCCCCCTACCTCACTCTGCCAGCAGGCACCGCGGCATGCACATACACACACATGCACACACACACACACAACTGCATGAGTGAGTACAAACTCACTCGAACCCTCTCTCTCTCTGTCTCTCTTGTTAATACTCTAGCACACAGACACAAACATACACTCAGGCAGTCCAAGAGTAAACAGAGAGCAGAGAGAGAGAGAGAGCAGCCTGGAGAAAGCAAGGAAACAGAGAGAGAGCAGAGCCACTGAGCCAGAGAGACAATGGAGAAAGGGAAAGGATACAGAAGTGGAGAGTAAGCACAGAGAGAAGAGTGAGGGCAGGAGGGGTGAGAGAGGGAGTTGATGTTGATACCATGAGAAAGCATAAAGGCTTTCACATTTTTCCTGACTGACCTGCTTTTCATCTTGAATGTGACCTCTCCAGTTTATAACAACACACAGTGAGAGGAGAGAGAAAGTGAGTAGGGGAAAGAGGCGCTTGCCAAATCTTCCACAGCTCTTGCCAATCTGGGCCGTTGCCATCTTCCCAACCGAGAGACAGAACGAGAGAGAGTTGGAGCAACAGCAGAGGAGAAAGGGAGAAAAGATAATATGGCATTCCCTACCTGCTGCTCCTTTAAATGGATTCTTCCAGCATGCAGAGCTGGGGCTATTATCCAGCTGCCTGCCTGCCTGCACCCAAGCGAAGCCTGGCAGATTAGTGCACTTACATAAATGCTGGCCAAGACTGGTACACACATCAACACACACAGACACAACCTTTGCTACACATTACTTGCATATGCACACATTCAGGCAGGCAGAGCTGGTGGGTTTAAGACAGAAGAGTTACAAAGCCTGATCGTCCCTTATTTGAGGTGTCAATCTTTGAGCAGGGAAGACAAGAGCGATCCATTTCCAAGTGTGGCCATGCCATCCTCAAAGGTAATGCTGGCTGGCACCGCCATGCAGGAATGGTTGAGGCCCAGCCAGGCACTATAAATGCCATTATTCAGATCTGGTTAGCCCAAGGGGATAAACACATTAGCATCAGGACACCCAAGCCTCTTTAAAACATACACATGTCAAGCACCTGCTGTGGAAAGCACCTTGACAAGCTTATTTAATACTATGAGGAAATGGGAGGATGGAGGTTGTGATCTTGAAATGTCTGAATTCTTGGAAGGGGAATCCCTTTTGACAGGTGTGGGGGCTCTTGCTAGAACTGATGATAAAAGGACCTCCTCCTCTTCAGCCCTCAATACTGTAGCTGGGGTTCTGTGGTTGTGGTTACATAAGCCCTTCATAGAAGCCCCGCTCCCACAGAGCTGCCAGGCTAATCCTCTTGGATGGAGTGCCCCACTAATCCTACAACAGGAGAATGGAACTGAAGACATTAACCAGGATTACTACACAGGACCGTGTTCAAGCCAGGCTAGTGCCAGTTATCACAAAATAACCTCTTAACACACAAACCTGCACAAACAGACACACACCCCAATTTGCAGGAGATAGTACACAAAGCACAAAGCAGATGCAGATGTGATTTTAATATCACACTGGAGCTGCTGATAGTTGCTTGCAAGGTACCTCATCTACTGTTCATGTCTAGGGAGGACTGGTTAAAATAGCCAGAAGCAGACCTGGCAGTCACACAAAGCACAATGACACATCACCTACAAATTACCACAAAGCAGCCACTTTGGAATGAAAGCCAATGAATCGTGTTCAGAGGACCTGACACTACAAAGAGGTAGTTGATCAACTTTGCCCACAATTTTAGAAGTTATCTAAAGAAAGATGCACTTAGTGTATTTTCCAAAGTAAAGGTGTAAAGAAAGATATTTAAATATATCAATACAGACAAAAAAAAACACTCATCTTTTCTTGGAACATGTAAATCTGTCCTTGAAGCATACTAAACATCACTGAAGGTGAAGAGCTCACTGAAAAAGTAAGTGAGGCTAATGCACAGCATGTTTAAAAAAATTTTAAAACACACAGAGAGTGCTGGTGCAAGGAAAACTGACAGAATGTCAGTGACCTCAGACATAGGGTTCTGAGTAATCTTTAGCAAGAGACAATAAACAGCCAGAGTTAATGACTGCTGCATTCACAGGAGCTGGCTGATAAGGGTCAGACTTTACAGCCTCCTTGATAAAAGACATGCTGCCTTGACCCAGAGACACAGGGAAACGGCTCCAAAGAGCAACAGACCCCGTCGATGTCTATACACGCACAGACATAGCCTAGCAGCACGTGGTGGTTGCTACCACACTAACAGGAAGTTACAGCCACATCACTCGTCTATGCTTTCGAACAGTGCTTGAGCTGCTAGTATTCTTTGCTTTGACAAGTTTATCATAATACATAAAACCTGCAGTAACGCTACATCACAGGAAAAAAGAAAAGGTATCAAAAAAGGGAATTACCTTTTTTGGCAGTTTCCATCTCTTCTTCAGTCCAGCGAGAGCT
>VUQI01001426.1:23379-36857 GCA_015106735.1 Paratilapia polleni | reverse complement strand
CCTCCTCCTCATTCTTCTGCCATTTTCCATCCACCTTAACAGAGTTAAAAATCAGACACTCACCTCGCTCCGCCTCTTTGTCAGCTTCTCGCCTTATTCTCAAGAGAAATGAGTGTTTCATTCTTTGACATCTTTCTGTTTCATCTCACGCAGTCGGCCATCTTTGTTTAAATCATTTCTGCTTCAGCTTGCATGGCGTTTGGTCGTCTCTTTCCCTGTCAGCGCTTTGTGTTTGCAGCAGCTTCATATTTAGACCTGACTTCAGCCTCTGTTTGCATTTGGAAGTGTTTCAGTGACAGTTTTTTCTAATCACTCCTGAAGAGACTGAACGTTGGACATTTTTCTTCAAATCTTCTCTTTTGTGTGCTTTTAGCTGTCCAGCCTAGTTTCACTGTTTTATAATAACTTGAAACAGCTCTTGAAATTCATTTAGATTCTTTAATGTTAATAATAATCAAATAATAAACAGACTTTATGAAGTACTTTGACAGATGAGCAAAAGCCGAACTGGACTCTGAACATTACAACCACAAACAAAACTCATAAATGATTAAAAAAGATTAAAAGCAATGATTTGAGTTGAAAATATTTTTAAATCCCAGTAGCTAATGACATACTGTTAGTATGATTTAATCTTTTGGGCATATGGCTGCCCTTCTCTAAGCTTGATTCTCTTGGAGGTTTCTTCCTGTTAAAATGGAGTTCTTTCTCCCGACTGTCACCAAGTGCTGCTCACAGGGAATTTTCTCTTTAATTGTATAGGATATAGAAGTGGCACTATATAGATATAAATTTAAAATTAATTTTAAAATGTATGTGTTTCTTTCGTAGTACATCTATAATTATACAAATAAGTATTTCAGATACATCTTTCATATATTTTGAAATTATTGTGTGCAATTACTACTAATAAAATATTAATAATTGAATAAAATTAAAAGAAATTCACACATTTCACATTTTTTTAAAACATTTTGATGCATGAAAATAATTTAGAAATAAATCTATATTCATGTTTGCTAAACACGAGTGGAACAATTGGCATTAAAAAAATAAAACAAATAATAAATTTAACATTAAAAAAAGTTTGCATTTTATTTTATTTCTTTTGTTACTTAAAAAACGATCTTTATGATAAACGTTAGTGTTCAAAGTGCTTGGTAAGAAGAGAAAAGATGAGGTGGCGCACACACACACACACACACACACACACAGAGGATGGGTGTGTGTGTGTGTTAGTGTTGAGGAATCTGCGTCCTGATTGGCTGAGAGCAGGCAGACATTTTCCGCTGTCGGCCTGCTCAGTGGTTGGCTGAGACGCTCCCCTCCCCCGCTCTGCCTGCCGGCTGTGGTATGCCGTACAGTGGAGCTGACACACCGTCGATGCTATCTCAACACTTTATCACAGCGGGTCTAAACTCCACACACACACACACACACACACACACACACAGAAAAGAGTCAATGTATAACCGAGCCGGAGTGCAGCAAAGTCACAGAGACACAAGATGAAGCAACAGAGAGGCGCTGATGAGCAGAGTCAGAGAGTTAGAAACAAATATGAAGCAAATGTCAGTTTCTAAAAGCTGGCTGGAAAAATGGAGGATGGAAGAGATGGAAGAAGATGGAAAATGTCTCTAAAAGTGTGCAGACACGCCTGTCACTGTGTGATACTTTAGTTTAGGGATGCTTTACATGTTTTTGTGAGGAGGAGAATCTGTTGCTGTTAAACACACAAAGCTCTAAGAGGCAGTCGCTGAAAAGCAGGGGCGGAGCTAATCGGGGTCCTGGGATGGCACCACCTCTGCCAAAATTTGATTGGCCACCTCTGGTGCAGCCCCCAAATTTATGTTGCCATATCAGTGCGAACCGTGGGTGGAAATTACAGGTGGATAAGAGGGTCCAGATCCCTTTTTCTGTGAAAAACTGCTCAAGACGTCACTGCAAGTGTCACCATACAAAGATAAAAAGTATAGTAATGTGCATTATCTTGGTGTTGAATTGAGCTTCAATGCGGCAGCCATATTGCCACAGTACAGGTTTGGTTTGTTATTTAGTTCTGGGTCCCCCCTGCCTTGTGCCACCCCATTTGAAAACTCTTATAAACGTCTCTGCTTCAAAGACCTTTCCATGACTCGTGATAAAATCTACCATGACACAACAGTTTTCTCTGTGGAGATTACAAAAGCAACCGCTCTTATGAAGTGGAGTTAAATGTGGTGCCTCGGTGTAAAGAATAAGACCTCTGTGCTTTTAATTTTGTGTCGACCTTTGGTCTTTTTTCTCTTTCAACAGAAACATCTTTTGTGCTTTGTGGAGGTGGAAATGTTGTCCTGACGTTAAAAACTGGCTCGGCTGGGTGTTTATTTAGAGGCTCTTAAATTTTAATATTCACCTAACAGTAAGCAGCTGGATAGGCGTATTAATTCACATGCAATGCACTCACAGGCATCGCAAGATAAAATTAATTTTGGTGCTTGATGGGTGGAAAAATTGGGGTCCTGACAGGAGAGATGGCATTTTAAGATGAAAACGCTGATGAATTTGGATTTTCTTTTGCCAGTTTTCTGGAAATTCTGTCAAAAGTTGAGCTACATTTTCATAGAAGCTGAATTAATGTGCTCCTTTGTGCTGAATTTCTGTACATTTGATGGAAACATGGCTTATATGTGTGTTTTCAGTGCTCAAAATCGAGTATTTGGTTAAACGTCTCTACATTTGAACTGAAACTTGGCCATTTACAAAGTCAGCTCCATTAAGAAACTTTTATCCTAGTTTGATGAAAGGTACAAACACACCAGCTGTCCACGTACATTTGTCCATGCAGCATAAAGAAGGAGTCTTCTCTGCATTGGGATATTCAGCGTTTAGTTTCACAAGTGTGTGTTAACAAGTTTGGGCAGAGTTCTGCAGAGAGGAAGGAGGGACGTCAGGAGCAGAGGAGCGGTGGAGGATGGGTGATGGCAGCTGAGTGTTAGATGGTGGTTTAGGAGGGGAGGCAGTGAGGAGGTGGGGGGCTCAATGAGAGCGAGTGAGAATGCCCATCAATCTCTCTCTCTCTCTTTGCGAACGTACATGGGGAAGCAGCAAAACGCTCTCTTGTGTCTCCCGTGAGTGTGAACTTCCTGTTGTGGTCGACCAACGCAGAAACAGAAAGAGATAAAGAGGCACAGACTTTGTTTCACTTTCTTTTGCTAGTTTGGTGATTTCCCCTGAAATGCCAGCATCATTTCTCTCCATCACTGTCACAAGGTTAGAAATTATCCTGGGATTTTCTGCTCGAAAACTGTTCTCTGATGTTCGTCTTCTTCTGTGTGCAGTAAATTATGAGGTGATGAGTTCAGCAAAAGGACATTTATGGCACACAGTCAGCCGTCACTGCTTTCCACTGCAGCCAGAGTGTTATTTCATCAGGGCTTTGTTCTTATATTTAGCTGTAACATTATCAGACACCTAGTGCTAATGTATGCAGTTGTTTTTAATACTCATCTGTAGTAACCAAGCATCAACCTCCAGGGTTGAAAAATGAAGCCATCATGGATGTACCAATAGCTGCAGTTCCTCTAACGTCCACTTGAGATTGGTTCCAAAAAAATAAAATGTCCAACTTCCCCCCCTCAGTTCAGACAATGAACTGAGGGGCTCTGTTAAAGCTCAGCACAGTGCACATTCTTTATTTTTAAGTATTAAGCATCCAAATGTACTAAACTGAAATTCCAGAATAAGAACATGGAGCTTGAAATAAGCAAAATGGGTACTGCACTGCCATTGTGAATGAGGCTGAGAGGGTGATGGATGAATAAATGGAGAGAGTGTGACAGTTAGGAGGATGTAATAAATAGCCAACATATGGTGACTGGTTCTTGTCCTCCCCCATTTCTTTATCTCCCCATGCATCCCTCCATCCCTTTCCTCACATCTCTCCTGCTAAACACAGACTGTTAGCTGACACCAGGGAGGACTCCGATACAAATATCCCATCTCACAAAAAGAGAGTAATATAAATATAAATGGAAAAGGTTAGAAAAAGGAAGAGATGGCCGCAGAAAGAGGAGAGAGCTGAGTTTGACACTATTTGTGGTGTTAGTTTTAGAAGTTTGCTGCCTTTGGTTTGCTGCCTTTGTGGGACAGTAAACCCTCAGCTTGCTAATCTTTCTTAGCTTACCTCTGAAGTAGTATACAGTTCAGGACATTTTGTTTCACCAGGTAAAGTATAGAGAAGATGGCATTCATACTAGAGGTTAACTGACTAGCATAGTTAAGCATACAGTACACTAATTTAATAAAAAATACAAACATTTTGTACAAATTCGTTTCATTCCTACACTGTCCTTTAGAACATTTAATAATAATTAGTTTCACCCCTTTATATTTTATTCAGTATATAAAGTAAATGTATATGTAAGTGATGTTAACATTTGAGGATAATAATGCTAGGCTAACACTGTAAAAAGATACCAGCTAGCTAGCAAAATTTAAGCTAATGCCATTAGTCCCCCAGAAATTAAAGTTTGCTATCAGTGTCACACAATGCTAGTTTAGTACCTTAAAATTTTAATATTCTATGAACTGTTGTAGTAAAATTTAAAAAAAAAGTAGACATAGCTTAGATACAACTTGAACTTAATAAACGTGATAGGTATTTATCATAATTTTGTACATGTGATGATGGCGCATTTTATTTGAAAGTTAGGATATTTATTGTTTTTCTGTTGTTAATTATCCAATGTGAGCAGAAAGAGTAGCCTGCTAGCATAGTATACATGTTAAATGCTAACTGTAGTGGCAAAGCTTCTGAAGGATCCTTTTTAACTACATTAGCTATTTACACAAGATAAAAATAGGATTATTTCAGAGGGTTAGCTACTTGTTTAATAAAATAGCTATATGAAGAGAAAAACAGTTGCATCACAAAAAGACCTCTGATTTAGAGGTTCATGTGGATTTTTATCTGTAGCAGGTTTTTGTTTTTCACATTTTATCTCAGCTTTCAAATTGGATAAAAGGAGGCAAGGACAAAGAGGATTTATAGGTGACAGGAAGCTTATCCTCATTCACATCCGTCACCTCCTCAACTATCCCTCCATTCCATACATCTATCCATAGGTTTGTCTTCCATCTATCCCCCACCTCCTTAGTCTGTAATGACTATTTGTCACTGGGTTGCATCTTCACACAGGTGGCACACTGCAGGAGGTTCATGTCATGAAATCATTAACCTCAGTGCCACCTAAAACTAAGAAATTAGATGGTAAACTCAACTAGTTCTGTTGGTTAAATAGGTACAGAATAGGGCCATGAATTCATATTAAGCCATGGGTTAAAAACTTTGTTGTTTATACTTTTTTTTTCTTTTCTTTTTTTAGCACACATTTGAAAAGCACAGAAATGGATTGATGGAACCACAGGTATTAACAAGTCAAGCTCAAATAAAAATATCTATATGTATCTGTTATAAACCTTATTGATTTACTGTTAGCGCTGTTAACATGGTAGCTAAGGTGAACATCTCTTAACAGTACTGATAAATGTTGTGCTGACTAGCTGTGATGTGATACTTGAAACAGTCTTGTCCAAAAGTGAAGACCTGCCACAGCGTCCTCTTAAGGTCAAAAAGGGATAATGGTCCTCACAAAGGCAGATGTACAAGTATACTCACACACATACAGAAACATTCACGTACTCAGTGGCTCCAACGTGGTGACCTTTTTCTGCTTTTGCATGGATGTGCAAGAATGTCAGGATGTCAGAGCTCTGTGTGTGCGTGTGTGTGTGTGTGTGAGTCAGGAGGGGGTGTCAGTGTGTGTGAGAATGATGGCTGGGAACAGATGTAGTAACATCAGCTATCACACACTCACACACTCACACTGTGTTCATCCTCAGACTCGGAGTTTAATTCATGTTGGGTTCAATGACCAGTCATTTTAAAATGGTTTTAAACACCTTTAAAGACGTTTGTGACATTTTTAAAGCTTCAGGTCAGACAGCCCAGCGCTTTTAGTGTAATGACACATGCATGTATTTCACTTTGTGAGGGTTCAGAGCAGACCGTGATGAGATGGTTGAGACTTTCATCCTTTTTTTGGGAGGGTTATCAGTCTTATGTCTTTTTTTCCCTCCCACCTTACTTTTTATCTGCCTCCCTCCATCCATTTTTCCATCTCCATTCCTCTCTTCTGCTCTTCTCTCCTCTTCTCTCCTCTTTTCTTGCAGCCATCTGTTGCCGTTCGTTTCTGCAGGCTGTAAAAAGTGCTGCCTGAGCACTCCAACAGCCAATCACAGTGTCCGATTGCGCGTGTGTGTGTGTGCGTGTGTGTGGATGCACCTGCCGTGGCCATGTAACAGTTTGTCATGTAGGAGCAGTGATACACTCAGAGGTCAGTGGAAACACGGCACACTCTCTGCCAGTTGTCAGCGCTCACTCGCTGCGTTCCACTCATCCTTTCTGTCTTTTCTTTTCTCTTTCTTCGTCTTCGGTTTTGCTTCACATGTTGTTTTCAGCGCTTCTAAAAGGCAGATTAGGAGAGTCATGATCAGTATCTGGGTCGTTACTAAAAAAAAATTAAGTAACGCATAACTGTATTTATTTGTCCTCTATAGGAAGCACTTTGTTACATTACTTGTTACATTGATTTTGTGTTACTCCTTAAAATCACCAGTACACATCTGTGCAAATTCCTCTCCTAATAAGGAGGAAATTCAGGAGAACTTTCTATTAGTATCTTGTTTGAGTAGTAGCACAAAGCTGCTACCTGTTGAAAATCAGGCTGCTTGATCAGGGTCCGCATGCACTCGGCTTGAGCATCAGTCTGTTAGCTTTGTGTTAGCGTCACAGATTGTGTATATAAGAGCCTTTGCGTGTTGCTTTTGTAAAGGTTTGATGTCGTGCTGGCAGCAGTGGATTGTTTTTTTCCTGGACTGCGGTTTGCTGTTGCCTTCTTTTCCCTTCATGCAGTAAAGTGGAAGTAATCGTCACTCCGCAAAAGTTTTAGATCATTCTGTCTTTTTTTTAAAAAAAAAATCAGATTTCCTGCATGGACTGATGTGAAGTGATTGTTGCTTATAAAATGGCATGTTGGTATTTTTTTAAAATTCAACCATCATGTGGATTATTGAAGAACTTGCATAGCACAAATGAAGATATAACTGTTTTAATTTGTAACTGCACTACAGTAGTAGTATTGGTTACATGCCTGCGTTACAGATAATTGTGATGTGATTACTAGAGCCCGACTGATTTATCGGCGGGCCAATATTAGCTTTTTGCCAGTCTATCACTATTGGAATTTATAACAGCTAATAAGTGAAAATTTTAAAAGTAAAGAAGAGACGAGAGAAACACCCGTCATCCATGAGTGTTGACGTTGCATACTTTGTCCACCAGAGGGCACTCTGCGACTTCCCTGTTTTTAAACTTCATTGTTATAATATCTTAGTAAGGACTCATAAATAACTACAATATAACAAATGTCAGAAAAATCTGTCTGTTTCGTGTGTCTGGGGAAAAAACAAAAGGCCGATATTTCGAAATGTCAGGTTTTTAAGTCAGGATCGGGCTGTAGTGATAACAGTAATGCCTTACACCAAACACTGGTCATAAGTAACGTGTATTGATGATAACAGTGATATTTAAAAATTAAATATGTTGTGCTAATAATGCACATAAAAACACCTTAAATAAGTTTTTGTTTGCTTTTATAAAGTTATGATTACAGAACACGTTCTTTCGCTTACATTAACTTGAATATAGTTTTCAGAAAATATTATTATTATTAGTTATAATACCATTTGTGATTTTTTTTTTTTTGTTTTTGTTTTTGTTTTTGTTTTGTTTTTACCACAATAATTGTGAAGTAAATCTAATATTGTGACAGGGAGATGAAGACATATATTCAAATAATCGTGCTCAAACATTTTAGAATTAACTATAAAAATACATTGGAAATTGTAAAATACACATAAACACAAGCTGTAACATATTAGCCTCAGAAACACGGTTAAAGACTTTGCATGTTTCCATATCCCACACTGCACTTGAGTATGTTTGAGCACAGGGACGTTATGATAACGGTTTAACGCTGTGGTGCAACTAGCTGTGCCAAAATCAGGAAGAGTACCGCCGATGAGGATGTGATGTCAACATGACTCGACTGCTGGCCACAAACATGGCCTCTGCTAAAGGGTAGCTCTGAAAATTGTGGTGTGCCAAGCAGCCAAGCAACTTCAGTATGCAAAACTACAATTTTTATATCAGAGCTTTTAAGATTTCTACATCTGTGATATATTTCACTGCACCATGTACTTACTCATGTGATCTCTTTTAGTCTGTAAAGAGGACTGACTGCGCTCTTCTTGTTTTTTCTCACCAAACTCCATTGACATTTTCATCATTTTAAGACTCGCTGCGTCTCTCGCTTCCTTCTTTCTTGGTTTTTCTTTGA
The DNA here is from genome assembly GCA_015106735.1 of Paratilapia polleni. Classification (NCBI taxonomy): domain Eukaryota; kingdom Metazoa; phylum Chordata; class Actinopteri; order Cichliformes; family Cichlidae; genus Paratilapia; species Paratilapia polleni. The sequence continues at coordinate 28,416 of VUQI01001426.1, read as the reverse complement.
ACAAGGAATGTCTAACACACATACACACGCACACACACACGCACACACACAGAGCCTCTTTCTGAGCTGAGCTGGAGGAGGAAGTGGCCCGCTCTGGAGAGCTTCTTCCTCTGGGGCCTGCCAGACAGGAAGCAGTAATTAGCTTCTCCTCTCTGAGAAAAGGAGAAGTGCCCCTTCTCTCCTCCATCCTGCTCCTGCTCTTCTTTCACCTCCATCTCTCCCACATATGTTGCTCTGCCCTGGTAGAAACAGGTGGGAGGGCTGTAAACCCACTTTTTTTTGTCCCCTCTGGTCCAGTCGGCGCTCAGCCAAAGCTGCTTTCGTTCGCTTATAGATGGAAGGCCGTCCTCGGCTGTCTCACTTGACATCTTCATCCAGGTTTATACTGTCAAAATAAATCAGAAACTCAAAGGAGAACGCGAAGCTTAGGAAGCTGTGTTAAAGTGTTCAAAATATGTAGAAAAATATAGAACTTTTTTACAAAAGTTTGTAAATGCACTTCTGTAACACTCAAAGGGTTTTTAAACTTTTTTCTTCTATGAAACCAGAAACTCCAGTTGGATGCATCCAGGGAAAGCCAACACTACTGAGTTCCCGTGCTATTCTAATCTCAGTCAGCCCTCAACTTTCACACACCAGCTTCCAGTCAAAAATCCTCATGTCCTCAATTGATACAAGAGAATTAACAATCAACCTGAGCCTTTGTTTAGTTCAGTGCAGAACTCCTGCTATGTACACTCTCACTAATACATCAAAACTTTAAATTAACTGATTTTTAAATGGACTTTGGCGGGATAATTTAGAGGACATTTATTCTCGTTGCCTCTCTGTGTACATCTAAAAGTTTGTGTGTTTGTCTGTATTCCAGCAGTCATGGAGAACTCCACAGAGGAGCGGCAGGAAGGGGGAGGAGCCAAAATTGAGCTAAATGAGGAGAAGGAGAAAACACACAATAACCTCAAAGGTGTGTACCAAACCGCATTGAAAATTTGATGCATTTTAGCTAAAGAGAAAGTAATTAAAAAGCACTAATGCCTCCTCTTCAGGAGCAATCAACGGAGTCATGGAGGGAGCGAAGGAGGCAGCGAACGGAGGAGCGAAGCTACAGAATGGAGACCAAGGTGGAGGAGGAGGAACCATGGGAGCTGAAGGAGGAGGAGGGGGAGGAGGAGGAGGAGGAGGAGGAGGAGAAGACCTCTCCTCCATTAATGCTATGATGTCAGCGGTGATGTCAGCAACAGGGACCATCAATGGCGGCGGAGACAGAGAAGGAGGGAGTGAAGTCACTTCAGCCAACTCCTCCGCTGGCCCCTCCCCGAGGTGATTACAGGCAATTTCTGTTGTGTTTAAAACTTTATTATAAACCAGAAGTGTTTTAAATTTTATTCAGAAATTAAAAAATGTTTTAAATTTTGAAAGATGATGAACCAAAGCTGAGATTTAGTTACTTTTAAAAATTCATTTCAGATTTTTCTTATATTAAAATGGCTTTTTGTTCAGCAGCAAATATTTGAAAGTTCGAATTTCAGTTTCCTTGAACACACCACCAAAAAACCTTCAGGAATCATGGGGGATTGCATTCATTTTTGCATTCAAATGAACCATTTGTGCATAATAATTAAGTATAAGTCAAAGTGTCTGCCCAGATCTACACCTCAGTCCCCATTTGGACCAGATTAACATCTCTGGGTGGAGGTGGGGGCTGAAATATTCCCTGTGGTCATTGCTCCAGATGGGATTTAGATAACATGCCTGCAGGACATATCAAAGCAGAAATCAAATAAAATCTGCTCAGAAATAACAAGAAAAAAAAATACAATTCAAAACTTACCTTGGAATCACCAGATTTTAAAGTTTCCTTTAGCATCGCTGTAATCCAGAGATATTTGTCTGTAGTGCTCATAGTACATCACAAACAGGAAGCTCTAATAGACAGTTTGGCTATTTTAAATGGGACCAGTTTGACAAAATATAAACAAATTAACAGGATTTAAATTACAGCTCACAGAACAACAGGAGGCAATTTCAGCTGTGTAAGTGTAATTACTCACATATGCTTCGGGCCGGATTAAAATCACTAAAGCACGGCAGGAAACATTAAAACAGCCCCACCTCCTCTGGAGAAATAAATCCCAGGATTAAAAAAAAACAAAAAAAAAAAACAGAATAAAACCCACTTACTTATTAAATAGATTCTGCCCATAATCTAGCAAATTCTTTCCTCTGGGACTCTGCAACATGAAAACATTAATTTTGTTAAGTTGGAACAAACTAAACACACCTACGTTAAAGGTAAAATGTTAATAAATCACATTATAGTTATATTTTAAACTTTTTATTTATGTGAGTCTCCTAAAACATTTTTTTTCTTCTCTGTTTGAAGCCCTTCACCAAGCAAGTCCCTCACAGCCATGCGAGCCCCTCCCAGCCGCAACGCACGACGCAACCAGGTACACGACACTTTGACCACACTCGGCCTCCATCTTTGTTGTGTCCATTGCAGGACATGCAGCTTCTCATCTTCCCTTCTTCTCATATTTTGCCTCGTCACTGTGGTTCATTTCTCCTCTCCCATCACGCTTGCTGGCATTCCATGGCGTGTCATAACTTCCTGTGGCTTAAACAGGAAAAGGAAAGCACTGCCTCTGAGTGGAGGATGTGTGTGTGTGTGTGCAGTAATTTGTAGAGATTGTTTTCTCAACGTTTCCTCCCACAGTGATCAGCAGAAAAGGCCTGATGTTTGAAACCACTCTAGTGAGGGTTTCTGGTCTGTGAAGACATTTCTGCTCAGTGAGGACCTTCTCTCTGGTCCTCACCTTCAGACGCACCTTCAAAAAGGTCTTTAAGACTTTAGACTTGTTTTAGGGTTCTGGGTCCCTGTAAAGCATCATATTAACTTGGGTCCCCACAAAGATGGAAAGACAAATTTGTGTGTGTACAGCTCTGCAGCTGCTCAGTTGGTTTTGCAGCTGGATGTGATGCATTGGCTGACATCGGGTCATTGTGTCGAACTGAGGCCACGTCAAACCACGTCTGGACACAGCTGTCAAGCCACAAACATACTCCACAGGATGATGCCGGGCCCAGCCTGCAGCATCATGTGACCCACACACTTTTATATTTTGGTTGCGGAAATCAGATGAACACTGTAATTTAGTTATTTCAGCTTGGTGTCTGGGTTAGCATGTTTTAAACATTAATAGAAGAATAAACCAGTCAGGTGTGAATCCCAAGTGCCGCCATGCCATTAGCAGGTCGCCTGCTAGTGGCAGGTCACGTGACCTAGCCCAATGATTGGATTTTTCTTATTGAAAAGCTCCTTGGCTTTTAATTTAAATAAGCAAGAAACTTTTTATCAGCCTGTAATTCAGCCATACAGATTTATACGCTGTGTATATGCTCTGCTGGATCTGTTGTTCCTATTCTTCATTTATAATTGTTTGTATCAAATTTGTGGGTTTTTTGTGTCACTTTTCCTTCAGGACACCAAAGATGACAGCTCAACTTATTTTTGTCCACTGTGTGACAAGAGCTGTCAAACACAACACCAGCTGACCATGCACATTAGACAGGTAAATATTCCTCACAATTAAATGACAATAAAATAATAATAATTAGGAATTTTCAGGAGAAATGTTGTATATGCCAAAGCTGCTACTGCCTGATTGACACAAGTTAATTGGAAAACAAACAGTAACAAATGTTATAAATATGCTGTATTTATGAGCACTGTATGTATGTGCATTGTATTTTGAAAAGGCAGCACATTTTAGAGCATTTGAACATATTTGGAGGCATTATTTTGCTAGACTGGCATTCTAGCAGCTTTCAAAGCATCCTGGTAACTTTGTGTTCTTGGCTTCTATTTTGAAAATTCAACATATTACAGAGTTAGTGACTTGGGACCTTTCTTGGAAAACCAGGCTACTGCAACTAAGCTTTAACTCAGCCATTGTAGACTCTTTGAAGTTGAATAATAAGAATAAGAATAACTTTTCTCAGTAAATTATGTGTTGCTACTTCCCATGTATAGCTTCATGTGTATTTTATTTGAAAGGATTGCATATTTTAGAGCCCCTGGTAAGCTCCTTTTAACATCTTTGTTGGTTTAGCCATACCAAGTAACCCGGTAACTTTCTGCTGCCAGGTTACTGAAGAATTTTACTTTGAAAATCTAACACATGTTAAGTTTAGTGACTTGAGAAAATCAGGTTACTATAGAGCCTCTATTTAAGGTCCTGTAGTCTCAATTCAAAAGATGGAATAGGTGTGGTCATCAGTAGTAGTAGTAGTAATTGTAATAATATAATAATAATAATAACTAGAAGCTTGGGTAATAAATGTTGTGTATGGCAATGCTGCTACTTCCTATTTTGTATGTTAAGAGATTACACAACAGCAGACATTGTAAATACATTTTCACATATTGTATACATGTATATTTTATTATTATTTTATTTTCTGGACTTTGTTTTAAAACCCGGATGTCACTGTTTTTTGGTGGAGTCTCTTATTTTGAAGGTGTATCCAAAACCACCATTGTAACACAATGGGCAGACATTATGTGTCTACTCAATAACAATAAAATCTGGTAAATCTGAATTGCTAAATTGCCAAGTCAACGCGTGTGCCTTCCTCCCTGCAGCACAACGCCGACGCTGGAGCGACGGATCACTCCTGCAGCATCTGCGGGAAATGCCTGAGCTCGGCCTCGTCACTCGACAGACACATGCTGGTCCACAGTGGAGAGCGGCCCTACAAATGTAGCGTCTGCGGCCAGACCTTCACCACCAACGGCAACATGCACAGGTACTTAGAAACACGCACACACACCGTGCTGTTACCTGCCGTCCAACTAGAAATGAGTGCTTCATTCAACTCCTGGAAGCGTTGATTATTAATGTTGGTGTACACTGGATAAAAAGAAATCATTAACACCCACAAACGTCTGGCTCATATCTCCAAGGGGAAATCGGCCTTCATATATGTGCTAATTTTGTTTTTAAAAATGTATATTAGTGAGTCAGTGGTAAACAC
>VUQI01001426.1:0-14873 GCA_015106735.1 Paratilapia polleni | reverse complement strand
ATGGATGGATTACAGATCAGACCCTCTCTGCTGCTCTTAACATGTCACAGAAACCCATAGTCTCTGACTTTAACATAAGTGTCCACCTTTAAACTGGAAAAGCAGGTCAGGAAAGGACAAAGTGATGTCATCATGTCCCCTCTGTCAGCTACTGGTCCCCATACAGATAAAAAAAAAAAAACCATGGAGAAATGTTGCCACCTGGTGGCCTCATGTAAAACAAAAGCCATTCAACTTCAGAGAGCAGCACTGATCCACAGCAGAGGTTCTCCCAAATAACAGTTTTTAGATCATCGTATAAAGAAAATGAAATACATTTTATTTGGCAAAAGGGGAATTTTATGTTTTGGTTTTTTTGGTAAACATTGAGGACTTTTCCTCTGTGCCGCTCTCCAAAAGGTGCCTTTTCACTGTCACTTACAAATAAAGGCAAAAAGGACAAAATAAATATAAAAAATACCTAAACAAACCCACTATTTCAACTGTAGCACCCAAAATGGCTTCTAGAATGCAACCCACACAGTGAATAAATAGATTAGATTATTTACATCATCTACTTTCCATCCATCCGTCCAATCAGTCCGATTCCAATGTCTTTGTTGGATTATCACGTGATATTCAGGCAGCGTTTTCTATTTGCTTGTGTTCACAGGTGTGATCTCTGCTGCCTTTCTTTCCGAACCCACCGCGGTTTGTTGCGTCACAACGCGGGGGTTCATAAGCTTCTCCCCCAGGACCCCAATGGCCGCCCTTTCATCCAGAACAACCCCTCCATTCCCACCGGCTTCAATGACTTGGCCTTCATTGACTTCTCCTGCAAGAAGTTTCCTCACATTGCACAGGTATCCATCTGCCACGCCACCACATTCCAGTTGATCACCTCCAGGATAAAAATGTCAGATTTCAGAGTTTAAATGGGTTTTTCTTTTCGTCCAGGTTTGGTGCGAGACAAACCTGCGGCGCTGCATCAGCAAGTTCCATCGGTTTGTCTGTGAGTGCTGCGACAAGGCGTTCCCCCTTCACTCTGCCCTGGACCTCCATAAAACCAACTCCCACCCCGACGAACCCGCCACCACCGATTCAGAGGGCACCGAGGAGAACGCAAAGCAGGACAGCGAAGGAGCCGCAGAAAACGGAGCTGAGAACGACCGTCAGGATGCCGACAAAGAAGCCCTGCCTGCAGAGCAGTCCACCTTCCTGGAAGGGCTGGGTCTTCAGCACATTTCTATGGTATGCTTTGGAAGAAAAACTATATTTTCACCTCAAAATATCAAAATAAGGCAAGTAAAAAAATGGCAAGCCAACAGACAAATTACAAGCCCAAGCCAAAATAAGCATTACAAATCTACAAAATAAAATTTCAAATGCCAAAGAATAAAATTAATGTTTTTTTTAATTAGTATTATAAAATGAAAGCATGGATAACCCAACTTTTGGGTGAATGTTTGGAATACTGCTTTGTAGGAAATGCAAGTTTGACATTAATTTAATTTGAGCAACTAGTGCAATGAGGCATAAATAAACCCTTTGTTTAGCTTTGAAAGAGTGATACAACGGTGTGTCATCCGCATAAAAATGAACACAGGTACCAAAGAGCTGAATTATGTGGCCATAAGGCAGCATGAACACTGAGAACAGAAGTGGACCAAGAATTGAAGGCACGCCGCCTTTTTGGAAACTTACAAAATGTTAATGACTAACCTCGTGTTGTTGATGGATCATCTCAGACCTTCTCTTGGCTGACGTTTGGTCCATTTTTGGTGTCTTCTTCCTGCCGTATGATGGCATTTGTCTTGATTTTGGGGAACTGAAGGAGAATTTGTACTGGAAGTGAATAATCACATTACATTTTAACAAGCATCCAGTACAACTAGTATAATATATAGTTTCCACATTGTTTGGTATTTGTTTATAGTTCTTTTAGGGTCTCAAAAAGCATTGATTTTGATTTTTAAATTGTGCAGGATCTTTGTAAAGACAAAAAGGATGAATTTTAACTCAGGACATGTCCTGATGGTTGCTCTTTTTTTCCCTCAGGTGAAGTCTGGTCCCACAGATGATGAGATTCATCAGGCCCACCTGGACAGCATCAAGGTGATCCATGTGGAGCCTCCATCCTCCAGCCTCCCCCAGGAGCCGGCCTCTGGTTACTTGTCTGGAGGTCTGGGGCTGACTTTAGGGCTTGGTGTGAGCGGCCTGGCAGCCCTCAGCTTTCCTCTGCTTGAGGCCTCTGGCTCAGCCTTGCCGGGCCTCTCCCAGAGAGATGCCCTCAGCCTGTTGTCCCTGCAGCCCTTCCAGACCAGCTTCCTCCTGCAGCCTGATGGGAGCGCAGCAGCAGCCAGCGCTGCTTCATCAGCCGTCAAACCTGGAGAGGCAGTTGGCGCCGGCATCATGGAGCTGGCAGACATCCAGCAGATCCTGAAAGTGGCAACCACAGCGCCGAATCAGATGGGACTCCCACCTCTGGCCAAAGCTCCTGGATTCACAGGAGGTCAAGGTGGGTTTTGGCTCAAGAAACCTTTTAATATTATTTAAAGTCTCTAAATGTAGATTCAGAACTTAGAACCGCTCAGTGACTGTTTCTCCCTCCTGCAGGTCCAGTTCAGGGTCAAAAGGCAATGCCTCCATTGAAACCCAAACCTCCTATCAGCCCTCGCTCCAGCCTCACAACAACAACTCCTCCACCCCTGCAGAGCTCCCAGCAGGCCTCACTGGGCTGCATCAGTCCCAGCCTGCCGCCTCCCACACCTTCGCACTTCAAAACGCCCTCGTCATCCTCTTCCTCAGCCGGGAATGGAGGGCAGATGGACGCAGAGTGCATGAGTGACGCTCGCACGCCCCTGTCTGACTCGCCGCCTGCTGCTACCACAGCTTTACACGAAGAGGTGGGGCTTAGCGGAAGAAAGCCAGGAACCAAAGGGGGGAACACTGCAGGCTCGGCCAAAGGCTCTTTCCCATGCCGCTTCTGTGACCAGGTGTTCGCCTTCTCCGGCGTGCTGCAAGCTCACATGCGCTTCCACCTCGGCATCCTGCCTCACCAGTGCAACATCTGCGACTACGTAGCTCCCGATAAAGCCACACTCATCCGTCACCTGCGCACACATAGTGGAGAGCGGCCATATGTCTGCCGTGTCTGCCATTACCCGTTCACTGTCAAGGCCAACTGCGAGCGCCACCTCAGGAAGAAGCACGCCAAGACCTCGAGGAAGGACATTGAGAAAAATATCAAGTATGTCACCTCGACCACCACAGCAAACATTGGAGCGGCCATCACCGCTGCAACCACCACCTCCACCCAGGACACGGAGGCGGGCTGCACTGGAGCAGAGACCGTGTGCCGGTTCTGCGGTGATGACCTGAAGACGTACCGGGCGCTACAAATCCACCTGCGCACACACAATGGCTGCCAGAGGAAACCGTTTGAGTGCCGTCGCTGTGGCGCCGCCTTCCTGGCCAAACGCAACTGCATCCACCACCTGCTGAAGCAGCACCCTGAGGTGCAAGAGCGCGAGATTGAGGAGCACATCGCCACACTGCTGCCCGCCGCCACCCTCACCACTGCCCGTGCCACTCCGATGGCGCTGAACGGCATCAGTCAGCCTCCGATCCCAGCTGTGAAGGTGGAGGAGCTGGCAAACATCGGTTACCCTGCAGAACTGGACCAGCCGCTGGACTTCTCCGCTAAAGGCCGTGGCACCAACAGCCAGACGGGGTCGCCTGGGGTCAAACTGGAGAGCGTCTCCCCCAGCTTTGACTGCTCCGCTTTGGATCAGCCCATTGACCTGTCCATCCCCAGCAAGAGGCAGCGGAGGGAGGCGGCAAGCAGCGGGGAGCTGAAGGAGATCAAGACAGAGCAGAGCGGCGGCAGCATCAGCGAGCAACAGCCGCACGCTCTGTCCAAGGACGAGAAGGCGACGAGCGGTGCATCCCCTCTGCACCCTCACCCCCAGCTCGGCTGCTACCAGCTCCCCCCTGGATCCACTCCTCCCCCCACCTCCCTCCCCAGTACCGCGCGAGCCCAGCGTCTGAAACCGCTGCTGCCCAAACCCGCCTCCTCTTCGCCCTCCGCCGCTCTCAAAGAGCTGCCGCCACTGGCCTCCATCGCTCAGATCATCAGTTCTGTGTCTGCTGCTCCAGACCTACTGAGGAGAGACGGCGTTGCCTCCTCTCAGGCAGACGACGCCACAGACGCCCCCGGACCCTCCACTGCTCTGGAGGCACAGAGTGACGACACCTCAGACGGATCCTCCAGGTTTGTGAGCTCCATTTAAAATAACTTTATTCATAATTCTGCTGCGTTCAGCACTAACACTGACTTCCTCCTCTTTCTCCAACAGAAGGAGGTCCAGGAAGAAACCAGCCACCCTCACCCTGAAGGAAAAGGTTGTGAGTGGCGACGGTATCGACCTGGAGTCCAGTGGCGAGTTTGCCAGCGTGGAGAAGATGCTCGCCAACACAGACGCCAACAAGTTCAGCACCTACCTGCAGACAGGAGCTGCTGACCTGGGAGGAAAGAGAGGTAGGAGAAGACAAAGAGCAGTTTCGTAATCCATTATTCACGTTTAAATTTAAAATTTACTGACGCTTCTTCTTCTCTGTTCATATCAAAATCCTGTTTCTTTATGTTAAAAAGAAAATACAGTCAAATGTTTTCTGTTGGGTTATACATTTATTGTAAGATACTTGTGGAACAAAAAATATAAATTTTAATAAAATAAGTATAAATAAATTAATTAAATAAACAAAAGTAAAATTAGAAATAAATAAAATATAAATAAAGTTAGAAAAACAATTATAAAAAGGTGACAATTTGCAAAAGAATCTAATTTCTCATTAATAATGTTTTTAGAAATATAGCTATAGTATATAAATATATAAGTAATAATAAATTATATAAATACTATAAATACATTTTAACTGTAAGAGTAATTTGTAATAAAACTAAATTATTTTAAACAAGTTTTTAGAAAAACATGTATCCTATATACACAAATTAAAAAGAGAAAACAAAACAATAGATGATTAATAAAAATTTATAAAGTATATACAAATAAAAAAAATAAATAAATAAAAATAAATCATATAAATAGAATAAATTGCACTTGTTAAAACACTTCATAATGAAATTAAATTATTAAAAAAATAATAAGGATAAAATAAAATTTAACAATTTAACATTTAAAAAGTATAGATAAATATTAATCATATATAAACAAATTGTACACACACACTAAGTAAACTAATAATTGTATAAATATAAAAAAGTTAAAAATTTATTTCTCAGTATTAAGACTAAATTTCTAAAAATGTAGATTTTAAAAAAATATTTTAAACAAGTAATGAAGAGTAAAAATTAAATAAACAAATGTAAACATTTAATATTTTAGTCATTAATAATAAAATAATTATTGATAATTAATAAATAATAAATCAAAGGCGTTTCTTTTCCTTCAGTTAATCCAAACTCTTCCTGTAAACAGATGGTAACAAAGCAGCAGCAGGAGGAGGTGAGGAGAAGGAGGGAGGAGCGAGGGAGGAGGGGAAGCCGGCAGCCGCCGCTGTGGCGGCGGCGGCGCCAGCGGCGGCGGCTGCGGTGTCTCAGCCCAAAGGGAAGAAGAATGCCTACTCCAACTCTGTCCAGAAGCTGACCTGCCCCTTCTGCCCCCGAGTGTTCCCCTGGGCGAGCTCGCTGCAGAGACACATGCTGACACACACCGGTAATAACCCCACCCCCCCAGCACACACACACAGCGTTAAATCTACGCCATAACCTTACCACACGCCACACGACTGACTCGAAGAACCCACAGAAACCCGATTATTGTTTCGTCTTCTTTCAGGTCAGAAGCCGTTCCCGTGTCCGCGGTGCGACGCCTTCTTCTCCACCAAATCCAACTGTGAGCGCCACCTGCTGAGAAAACACGGCGTGACCCACAGGACGCTGCGACGCAACGGCGCCCTTGTGAAGAAAGTCGGCGATGAAGGCTCGCACGAAAGCGCCGGTCAGAAAATAACCAAAGTTTTTAACACTGCTAGAACAACAGATCTGAAATAATAAGTGAATGTAACCGTCACTTTATAAACAACGTGATTTCAGTCCTAAACGCACAAAACAAAAACCTAAAAATAAAATAATAATCAGATTTCAGTGTGTTGATCCTCGTGCTGATCGTGTCCCACAGAGAGCCAGTCGGAGACAGAGCAGGCTGCACCAGAAGCACAAAACCTCAGCAGCTCATCGGCAGACTCGGGCCCCGCCCCCACAGTAGATAACCCCGCCTCCTGTGAAAGCACACAGCAAAGTCCCGCCCACAAACCAAGCCAAGGTAAAAAATGTCGACAATTTTAATAATGATTTAGGTTCATTTTCATTTTGTTTTATGTGATAATATTTTAACATTTAAAGGGGTTTACTGGAGCTTAGCTTCATCCAGGGTTTGGGAGGCTTCAGGTCTTCACAAATAACAAAAAATGTGAAAGTTAAAGTAAAGCGTTAAAGAGAAATTCTCAGTGATCATAACTGTACAGCATCACTGTGGCTTAGGGATGTTCCTGGCAACTAATTTATTAGTCTAATTCACATTGTTGGAATTGGTTTAACTGACTAATGTTTCTGGGGCCGACGTTTAATGTGTAGCCGACTAGTTGCAAATATCCCCGCTTTGAAAATGTTAGAGACTCAGCTGGTTATCAAAGCGTAAAAAGTGGATATAAAACCGTCACTGATTCATTTATCCTGGTTAAAACCGTTACCTTTAGTCGTACCCAGCTGGCTGCTGATACTGACAGAAGCTGTTTTTGTGCTGCAGGTTTCAGTTCGGCTGCCGGACCTGCCGAGCAGCAGGAGACAGAAACCACCCAGCAGCAGCCAGACCAGCAGGGGGCGCCGGAGACCAGAGTGGCACAGGGGAAACAGCCTCCACACAGCAGCAAGGTAACAAAACCATCAGTCACAAAGCCGTAGGGACACGCTCCATGTTTGAGATGCCGTGTGGAAGCTGTGCTCTCAACACCAGCATGAAAAAGCTGTTGTGGCCTTGATTATGATCCTTTAAAATGGGTCCAACACTCAAATAAACATACTTTAAAGGACCATAATGGATAATCATGTAAGAAAATATACATAACATTTAGGCTACACACACCTTTGGCTCATAGGACAGCCAGATTTAGACAATAAACTTCGATAAATCAGTGACCACGATACTGTTATTTAAATGCTAATGATCTGATAACAAGCAAACACAAAGTACACAATGATTATACAACAGCAACTGTGCACTGGCTGTTATAAAAGAAAGATTTACAACATATCTGGATGATAAGAGCATCCACAGCAGTTCACAAGCAAATGAAGGACATCAGCTAACAGCTAATAATGAACTTTTCTGTATATTTAGCATGAAAAACTGGTTTTACCTAATTCATACAACAAAAGTCTTCTTGAGGTTCACTTTGATGACACTTTTCATCGTGTTGGCTTCCTGCTCTCCTGCTGGCACAGAGTTAGCAGAGGTATTTGGGCTGTTGTCTTGTGTACTGTAGGTGTAGCTGTCTGCTCCGTTTTTCTGTTTTTGGTGGAAAGAAATCCAAAATTTGTTTTTGTAAAGTCATTTTTCTTCTGCTGCAGTGGGGACACCTGTTTGTGTGGTGACCTTACCAAATTTAAGATCTACTAGTAAACACAGAATCCGAAAAATGCCAAATTTATACTAATTTATTTATTTGTAAATATTTTAAATTGTCTTTATGGTCATGCAAAACCTCTACCATCCACCAGAGGGTGCCGCAGCAAGAGACACTACTTTGTGCAGCATTGGCCTGTGGATTGAAAGAAAGCTCAATCTTTCCAGTCATAATAAATGAGATGAGGGATAAATTTATGGATATCAATCTGTCATAGTAATGACCAATCAAGTTATGTCAAATAAGCTGAATTTAAACTGAGTTTTCTAACAAGTGTTAGAAAACTGTCCCCGCCATTGGGGTAAGTTTAAATGTTACATTTTAATTTGGAGCAGAAATATATATTCTCCTTATATAAATAGTTACCTCAAGATTTTTTTAATTCAGGCTTTTTAAGGTGATTAAAAAGTCTTAAATTTACAATATGCCATTAATGTTTGAAAGTCAGAGCCAATAGGAGTAGAAGCTACTTTCGGCTGCTCCCTTTTTAAAAATATTCTTTTTAAAGTTGTTGTGGTTTCATGTTCACCACCCAGAGTTTGTCGCTTTAATATCATGCAGATTTATTTTCTTTAACATGTAACTATCTGACCAAACTCACCAAGTCCACTTTAATTCCTGTGCATACCTGTAAAGGTATAAGGCTTGTATATGTAGAGGTGTGTACGGACATATTTACTCCTCTTGGAGGGTAAAGGCTGATTTTAGTGTCCTTCCTCTGCTTTAAAACTGGGTGCATTGATGTTGGATTGTTAATTACAAATAAAGTTAATCTCTTCAAACATGCCATATGATGTTATAAATCTTCGTCTCCTTCAGGTGGAGAGCACCGACGATGACGACTGCCACAGCAACAAGAGTCTGGACCTTAACTTCGGTAAGAAGCTCATCGACTTCAAACTCAACACGTCATCTTCAGGCTCCGCTCAGGAAGAACAACCCTCCCAACCCTCTTCCTCACCATCTTCATCTGCACCCGCTACCTCCGCTCCCCAAGTAGTGCCCGAGAGCCCAGAGGAGAAAGACAAAGAAGCGCCTTCTTCCTCCTCCTCCTCTTCCTCATCCTCCAGCCTCGCAGTGAAGCAGCAGCCGGAGTACAAGCATGTCTGTCGAGTGTGTAAGAAGAGCTTCCGCTATGCCACCACGCTCGCTCGGCACGAGAGGGCGCACCTCTCCGAGGAGACGCCGACTCCACCCCCGCCGCCAGCGGAGGAAGCCTCTGTGGTGAAGGAGGAGGAGGCGGCCTCAGAGAGCAAACCTGCCGAGGAGGAGAAGGAGGCAGAGATGGAGATGGAGATGGAGGTGGAGGAAGGAGGAGCAAAGGGAGGAGACAGCGAGGGAGGTGACAGCGGTGAGTCAGAGGAAGAGGAGAAGGAGAAGGAGGAGAGGAGCGATGAAGAGGCGTCAGAACCAAAGAGCCTGGAGGGCGGGGAGGCATCAGGAGGACGAGTGGACAAGAGGAAGAAGATCTGCAACGTGTGCACGAAGAGATTCTGGTCTCTGCAGGACCTGACCCGACACATGAGGTCACACACAGGTACGACACACCTGAGGTCACACACAGGTGTAACACACTTAAGGTAACACACAGGTATGAATTCTCGTGTTTTTTTATTTGTTTGGTTTTTTTTTGTAATAGTCTTATATTTTATTACATCCTATATTTAAATGTTTGGTTTTTTTTAACATACATGGTTCTTGGTATATACCTGTAATGTTTTTTTCTCGGTCAAATGTCTGAATCTGCCCCCTGTCCTCCCTCCAGGTGAGCGTCCCTATCAGTGTCAAACCTGCGAGAGGACCTTCACCTTGAAGCATAGTCTGGTCCGCCACCAAAGGATCCACCTGAAGCCCCGTGGGGCTGACGGCTCCTCTGGCGCCAATGATGACGCTGCCAGTGAGGATGGAGACTCCTGCACCCCGACCCCGACCTCCACCTGCCCACCCTCAGAGAACGAGAGTGAGTGCGGAAGCACCACCGCTGGGACTAAGGAGCTGGAGGAAGAGGACGTGAAAGAGGAGGGCAAGGAAGAAAGCACTTCGAAGCCAGCAGAGTCTGGTGGGGATTCGCATCCACCAACCACTGTCTCTTCTGATGACCCGGACTCTGCAACGCCGCAGCCCTCCGTCGACTCGGCTTCCAGCCACCAAGCTACTGACACAAAGACAACTACTAGAGCCGAATCAACGCCTGACCCAAATGCCTCCAAAGACACCTCCCCTTCTTCCTCCAGCTGTCCGCCAGGGGAAGTGGCGACATCCACCCCTGCTGAGGGCTTCATCCAGGGGCTGCTGGAGATCCACGCCAAGCCCCCTCTGGAGCACATCCTGCCCAACGGAGAACCTCCTCTGGTGGGCGTGGAATGAGGGGAAACCCCTAACTCACATCACCGCAGTGCCATACGGTCAGAAAGACGCTACACCATTGATGACGATGCAAAAACCAGCCCGGAAAATTTTTTTGATAGAAAGACGAAATCCTCGTTTTCTTGAAGTGCCTTACTACTAGTTCTAAAAGATGTTTTTTGCTATATCTTTATCTGCATTATTACGGAGAATGGATCTAATTTTTATAGCTTTTTATGATGACAATGATTACATTACAATTTTTTGTGCGGGGAATCTATATTTCAGCAATAAAAAGAATAAAGTTACGATTTATTATTGTTCTAGATTTTCTTTGAGAAATGATCAACTTTGGAGATGCCAGAGACAGAGACTAAGATGGACTGTCGGCATCAATGATTCTTCTTCGGTATTTAAATTCAGAGCTGGACGCTGGTGGCACACGAGTCCAAACAATCCAGTTTCACAAAGTTTCGGATTTCCTAAATTAAGACTTCACCAGCCGCTTCTCCGGTTTGACCAGCCGATATTTTTGATATTTTTTGGATAAAATCGAACACCAAGGCAATAGCTGAATGGCTGCCAAAGCGCCCCAGATTCACCAGCAATGAAAGGCGGTCGCCACTGTGAACTGGCGGTCGTTTTTTTTTTTTTTTTGTTTTTTTGTAACTGGAAAACGCCTTGTTGTCGTCCCCGACTCTCGGCTGGCTCAGCAAACACACAAAAACATTCACGAACTTCTCAAAGTCGCATTTCTGTGTGAAGAAGAACTCTTGAAAGGGCAGAAAATAGTGTCTGTGTTCTCCATGTTTCTTTTTTTTTTTTAAAACCATCACACTATTGATCCCTGAAGCCACCCTGTGAGTCAGTCTGTAATAATGTCTCACTCATAATCATTCTCAGTTGATTCCATGTGTGTACAGAGAGTTAAACATGTGGCACGTAATGCTCAAGTATTTTCTGTTTTTCTGCATGTGTGCGATTATTGGTGACTTTTAGGTGTAGGGATGGGAATTCTTCATTTTTGTGGATTTTTTTTTTTAAATATAACTGAACAAATCAAAAGATATTGTTTTTGTGTAAGTGTGAATGTGTGCGACTCCCGCCTGTCTCTCATCATCGCCCCCTAGTGTTCTTATAGGGTTTATTACAGGGCCTCCAGCGTGCTAACGCCGCTAATACCTAACTTAGGTTCAGTTTACCTCAACTTTTGCTTTTTAACTGCAACCATTAAAACAGCAGATGAGCAGCTCTGTAGGCAACCCTTTAAATCCTTTGTCTTCCTAAGCTGGGCTAATGCTGTGCAGGCCAGGTTTCTACTGCGGGTAAAATCAAAGCAAGCCAGGGCTAACTCATTAGTGTACCTTCAAACACAGCTAGGTAGGACTGGCAGGTATTGACTGGCTTGGTATGCACAATAACCCAAATAGAGCTAAAGAAGGCTAACTCAGAATAGCACAGAAATGGCAAGGGCTATATTATTGCCACAGGAAGAACAGTGTGTACCTATTAGTTCAGTCTTGACAATAAGATATCAGAAAGAGGGGGAAAGGTGTTAGGGTTAGCTAGGGCTAACTGACCCGAAAAGACAAGATGATAAAAATTAGCTTAGTTAAATAACACGGTATGATCAGTTACCCTTAGTTAACTCCAATTCTTAAACCCTAAGATATCAAAAATAGGGGGAAAAAACAATATTAGATAAGAATAACTGACCAGAACAGACAAGATAACCAAGCTAACAAAGGATTAAGTCATTTAAATAACTTGCTATGGTCAGTTAGCCCTAGCTAGCTTTAAGTATAAGCCTAGGTTTGCTTACTCGATTCCAACATATCAGCTACAGACAAAAAACGCAGGCTAGCTAGCATTAACTGACTTGACCAAATAAGCTAACCAAGCTAGACTCTAGCTAATTTGGTCACTAGCTTGGTCTAGGTAACCTGGTCATTTAGCCCTAGCTAGCTGTGATAGCTCTGACCCTGGGACATCACCCACTGGGTAGAAACAAATGCTAGCTAACATTAACTGACTAGATAAGATAAAACATACCTAAGCTAACAGCATTTCTAGCTAATAGTAGGCCTAACTAGTCCTCTTGCAGTATTATCAATATTTCTTGAGTTGGCCCTGGACTTGTTTAGCACTGTTTGTCCCCATTTAGCCCCCTCTCTTTTTTTGTGACAGTACATGAGGAGTTGTCCCTCGTTTGTGTTTATCTGTCCTGATAAAAATAGAACAACTAAAAAACCTTTGACTTCTATTTGACATGTACTTCACTTGTGTTTTTCGAAACTCTGAATAGTCAGTGTTGATTAGGGCTGGGCGATACGGCCAAAAATCTGAGCACAACAAAAAAAAAATTCATATCAGTTGATAGCTATAATTGGTATGATAAATGTCAGCACATTATTTAAAGTTTAGAGGCCCGGTGCTTGAAAATGTTGATGTTTGTTGCTGGATAGCCGTACGGGGTCAAGGGTCTACATCTACTAACAACACTAGTTTGGGACTGTAATTACTTTCTGCTATTTTAACAAAAATAATGCCTGATGGTGCCTGACCTTTTTATTTGTCAGATCATAAATGGCCAAATATCTTCTCCAAGCTACTGAAGCAGAGTGACCTTTCTAACTGAGGATGTCAACTATTATAACTTCTGTTATATTTTTATTGAGGTTATGTTGCTGTTTTATCGCCCAGCCCAAGTGTTGATTTATTGATCACCTGAAGACTCATGGTTAGGAATTTGGCATTAGAGACAATCAGTTGTAATTTTCAAAATGACTAAATCCCTCAGCTGTTTGTCAAAATGATTTCAAAGAGGAGTTAAATGAAGGGGTGAGAGGGATGGACGGACGGACGGATGAGTAGGTTGGCGCAGGAGTGAAAGCACAACACTATTTTGTGTTCCTGAACTGTATTACCCTGCTGCACAAACACAAGTAAAAGGGCTAACTTCACCCCCGCACCAACCTATCCAAACGAACCCGTAACAGGAGGGTTATTGATCCTAATGGCGTGTGTATGCGTTTTCTTTTTCATGTAAAGATTGAATATAGCTAATAATCTTGTACATTTTCGTCTATCTCTTTTTTTTCTTTTTTAAAAAAATATCAAACAACCTCATAAGCAAATCAAACCTCAGCGGCTCATAACGGAACTGTAAGGCAACGGCAGTCAGTCATCTGATCAAGAAATATTGAACAACCACAACTGATCTGGCTGACTGGTTGCTGCCGTTAACTGGCACTAACAACTTCCAAAACTACTACTACTATTAATACTATTAGTACTATTAGCATGGACTGTCGCGACACAATCAAGAGAGAAAGGGAGTCAGTTTCTTGCATTTTGTCTTAACATTTGTATTTTTGTTGACATATCAAATCATGTTGGGCCTCACAAACGCTTTATGAAAATTAGAAGTCTAAAGTATGAAAATGATGTGAAATTTTTCTTTTGAGCAGTTAATTCAAGATAAAATATGAATTTCTTTTGTACAGACTGGCTCTAAACTGATCCTTCAATACTTAAAATCAAAGCTGAGGGAGTCCAAAGTCTTCGGTCCTCATTTCTCAGTTAGTTTTGGTAGCTAACGTCTCATTCAAAGCTGTGTAAAAGACAACAGGAAAAGACGAGTAACAATTGAAAATCATATATTTAGATTTGTTTTTTAAATTGGAAAACGAGAAAATGATTAAAAGGCTTTAACATTTTTTGGGTTTTCTTTTGGTAGCCAAATGTTTTGGCTCCTTAGCAGCTATTGTGTTGCTCAAAATTGGTAAATTATTGTAGCTTGCAAGCTAGCAGCTAACGGTATTCTGTTGTGCTAACTAGCATGCTGTTTATCGTTAGCTTAGTCAAAATGCTGTGGTCAATTAACATGAGACATTTTCTACCTTTGAGTCCTGTTCAATAATTGTGTAAAAATATGGAGCAGTTTATAAAGTGTTTCAGAAATTAGATTATGCTACACAGCTAAAATGCTAACTCCCTGGCTCTCTGTTTTTTTCAAATGGTTTTATGTTGCTCAGTGGCCTAAATTGGCTTTTAATTTTCTGTAACCATAATGGTTTCTCAAAATAATTTAATGAAATTTATCAACATTTCCACTGATTTACTTGAATAAATGTTTCAAAATGCCAAAATTTGACATTTTTGCGACTTTATCCTCACTTTGACTAGAGTGGGGAAAATTAGCCACGCTAAATTACAAAATACATGCTAACACTGTTTAACACTTAGATTAATTAGAATCATGTTAAATTTTTAGTTTATTGAGTTTTCATATCTGCGAGGAAACTCTCCCTTTCTCTCTCTAACTGTTTCCTGTTTTGTTAGCGCCCTCTGTACTCCCTCTCCCTCTGGATTATGCATTTGTTTGTGTGTGTGTGTGTGTGTGTGCACGGCCATATGAATACTGGACTTCCATTCGAATGCACGTGGACTGTTTTTAAATGTATTTATTTGGAGCCCAGACGTGTGTGTGTGTGTGTGTGTGAGAGAGAGTTTAGTTTCTACAATGACTTGAGAAGAAGCCATGTATTAAAAATATCACGTTTATGCTGCAGAACTGTTTTGAGGAACTGATGGTTTGTGTCGTGGACTAACCGGCTTGCCGTAGGGCGTGGCGGTCCGGGGAGCGAATCGGACTAGCAATAAGAATCCCTCTGAATCCAAAAAGCTTTATGTAGATCTCCTGTATATGAGTTGAGAACAGATTGTTTGGGTCTATTGGTTCTATTGTGTTTTTAGTTTTTGTTGTGTTTCTTATTTTTTTCTTTATGACATATAAATGCGTATAAAACTGTGAAAATCCATTTTGTTCAGTTAAAGGG
>VUQI01001424.1:24758-38422 GCA_015106735.1 Paratilapia polleni | reverse complement strand
CCCCCACACACACACCAAAAAACAAAAAAAAAAAAACAGGGGAGACTGCATGTACGGATACAGGAAATCTTTCCTTATTCTTTTGGATTTAGGTTTTGATTCACTGAGCTCTTCACTGTTTTTGTTTTCTAGCTTTTTGCTTTATGTGTGTTTTAGGTTTTGACCTCTGTGACACAATAATTTCCCAACTTTGGGGGTAAATAAAGTGTACCTTATCTCAGCTTATCTTATGTTCATATGGCAGTGACATATCAATCACAGGGTAGCCATGCAATTAACCATATGCTCCTAAATGGCAAATTCAAAACTTCAAACTTGCAATTGAGACCATAAACTCATCAGGATAATGTTTACTGAGGTTGCAAGTCAAGTGAGAAGTAGGATAATTTTCTCATAGACTTCTGCACAGTTGGAGTTCTTTTTGCAGCCAGAGGACTCATCCCCTGTTGGCCATTATGAATTTCGTATTGCTATACATCCATCTTTTATATACAGTCCATATAGCTACGCTGGAGCCTGCATTACCCACACTGCAACTTCATTTTGTTTGGAGATTCAATGTAGTAGTGGCTAAGTGGGTTAAAGTGGTCTGCTAAGTTCATGTGGATAATTTAATTTTAAACAGCTCACCTGGAGACACTAATTACACTAATATCAAAAGGTGCACATGGCTCTATACAACATAAAATCGGAATAAATCCAACTGACATTATCAATTGTGCAGTCTCTATGTGTCTATTTTAAACCTCACTAGAGCATGATTACACAGTTCTTTCACCACAACATTATCAGGAAATAAGAGATCCATAAAATGCAGCGTCTCTAGTTTCATTATTACCTTAGCAAGAAAAACAAATGTTACAGTAACACTAAAACTCCTCATCTGTTACTGGAATGATAACACTCTTAAAGAGCTGAGGTTAAAAGGGTCCACACAAGTCTGGGTGACACATGAGGGGAATGTACAGCCCGCCACTGTTCAGCTGTGACCCGTATCCCTGAACTGAAGTAACACAGAGTGGCTTGCATAACATGAGCGTGTTGACATGTAGGCACAGACAGATGATCTCACACACAGACAGACTTTCGCTGTAACTAATACGAGGGCTCCAGGGGAACACTGCAGTTGTCCAGTATGTGTGGACTGTGGTCACTGGTAGCAGCTGGTAGGAGGATCAGTGAATCACAGTGGGTCTGGGTGTTAGAAGAGAATCCTAGCACTGGACATAGAGCGAGAGAGGGACAAAGAAAGACATGCTTGTATGTGCAAAGAGTGAGAGTGATGTGTGACAATTTGTTGACTTAGGAATCAATAGGACAGAGAGGACAGAGGACACTGCTCACTGCAATTTACAACAATTCAACAAGCAGCACAGTTGGTGCATATTCGAGATGAGACAGTAAAAGGAAAAAGGGTGACGGATCATAAAAGACATGTTGATTTGATTGCTCATTCTGAATCAAATTATACATTGTTTAAAATCACAAAGCCTCACAATTTATAAATGATATATATAAAACATCAGAGTCTTTACAGGAACGTCGTCTCATTTGCGATCACAATAGTTTCTCTTGTCTCTTCCTCTTTTCTCTGCTTTACCACGTGAGCACATCTCCGCGCATACGGAGAAGAGCAGACGTGAATCTAATATTACTGATTACTGAATGCATTACTGTATTTGCAATAAATGCTTCCCAACAAGTATTAAACATAACTACATGAAAATTAGAAGCCAAATGGGGAAAAAGCCACTTACTGCACTTTCTTTGCTCCTTCCTCCTTCTGGCAATGCATTGATGAGGTGTGGCTTAGAAAACACTGAAAAACATAGAATTTAAAGGAATAGAACTCCATATAATTACCCTTAATCCCAGATCGTTAAATTCCACAGCAGAAAGTATGCATTCCCATTAAAAATAATCATAACTGCAAAATGGTCCATAGAGTAAAGAGAAGACATAGGTATTTATGTGTAAAATGCTTTCTCAGATTCTCACCAGTAACTGTTTCTCTTTCTCTCTGACTTTAGATCAGCTTTGAGCCGAGTATCGGCCTGATATCTGAAATAAATACTGGACTGGTGCATTCCCAGTCACAGCAGTAATAGATTTCTTCTCATTGAGTGCCATATTAATAAACATTCTCTGTGTACATCTTGATTTATTTGCCTGTTTGCATCCATCCATTTCTGTTTCCACTTTATGCTTATGCTGCATTGTCATATCAGAGTTATTGTTTCAGGGATCTTCACTGTCACTTTACAGATTGTTAATCGATTTTACGTCAACTTCAGCAAGTCATAATCACAAGTGACAGGTAGGAGGTAACATATGATCTCTACCACACACAAACATGCATGACACTCCTTAGGATCCGCCCTGCAGTGCAATAAGAGAGGACATGGGGAGGAGGGGAAGTGATGACAGATCACTTTGGGAGGAAAGTTGCAGCAGCAGCCGACACGAAAGCTTCTCGTGATCCAGTTGAACAGTTTTCCTGACAGAGTACAGATCACAACCAAATTCTGCCTGCTGCAGGGTGAGACTTCTGCGTGGAAAGAAGATTCAGAGTGGAGGATCTCCCGACTGGTGCACCTGCTAATTGAAGCGCAGGACGTAACTTTGGATCAACAACCCTGACCTGAACCACAGTAGCAAAATGACAGTAAGTCAGAGCTGGTGCAGGGATTCCCTCAGGATTTTAATAGAGTAAAGAGTCATTCCATCCATTTTATGAAGAAAGAAGCACATTCTATCTACCTCTTGCTCTAATTAGTAATGCAGATATCTTGCTTTTATTTGCACAGATTCACAGAGGAATCATGTCTTTCCACAGTTACTGTGAGAGAGACTGGGATTTATTTTGATTTCCTTTCATCATTGTGCACTGGAAAAAAATGTTTACAACTACTTTTTTTCAAGAAGGAGAATCTCAGTGAAAAATGTTTACTATTCTACGCATCCTGAGTAATGAGGGCAGTTATTCTGAAAGGACATCTTAAGGAAGCACAAATCTCTTTTTTTTTCTTTTTTTTAAAATCATGACCTGGGTCAAATCAAACCCAAACTACCATAGCGTAAAAATAAAATAATAAATTGGCTCATCTGACCATTTAAAATCAAAGTTATTAATCCAATGCGGAGTGTTCGGACACAGTGCCCAAGGCACTCGCAGGTAAACCTGTATCTGCACTCAGACAAATATGCAGTAGAACTTTACTCAGAGTGGTTTGTCAAGCACATCTTAGGTTCATTTTAGGGGACGAAACATCCATCCATCTTCTTCCGCTTATCCTATTCAGGGTCGCAGGTGGGGGCTGGAGCCTATCCCAGCTACCACAGGGTGAGGGCCAAAACATATTTTTCCAATTTTAATCCTGAGATGAAGATTGTATTAGCATCGTGCTATACTTGCACCTGATAACTAACCTGTTCATTTTATTTGGTTTTACTCCATCACTTTTACTACACCCATTAGTGCAGTGCTGCTTTGTACTGTTTTTACAGGTGAAAACGTACATTTGTAATTGCTAATCATCTTTTGAGTAATAGACATAAATGTTTTGCAGTAGCTGTTATGTCATTATTGAATACTGAGAACTTAATATCTCTTTTATTTATTGATCTACTACATCAAATCCTTCACAAATTAACATTTAATGCCTTTGCAGGATTTTTTCCTTCAGATAATAATCCTGAAACATTTTGAAAATGAATTGCTAAACATTTTGTAAAAGTGGATGACAAGTGATGAGACATGCAATTTTGTTACGATTATAAAATATATATTTGCTAGCTGTTATGCTAACGTGGACACACACAGATACATGAACACACAGACAGAACATTGGTCCCCAGATTTGCATGTAGAGGACATCACCAGGGCATTTATCTGACACACACACACACACACACACACACACGAGCGCGCACACACACACACACACACAAACAAACACACGCACACACACAAACAAACACAAACACACACACACACACAAACACACAAACAAACACACACACACACACAACACACACACACACAAACACACACACACACAAACACACACACACAAACAAACAAACAAACACACACACACAAACAAACAAACAAACACATACACACAAACACGCACACACACACACACAAACAAACACACACACAAAGACACCAGTTATTACCGGTCCAGCTTTGTGTGTTTGTCTCATCTTACGTGGGCATTCAGCCCGGCATCCCAGTGAGACGCTGCCGGAGTTGTTCTGGTCTGGCTGAAACTGGTCCTCACCTCATCTTACATTTGTCTGAACTCCGAGGCTGTCAGCCTTGCTGCTAACTAAACACCCATTTGACCCCTGATCCTCCTCACTGTGTGCCTCTTTGCATTTTAGTATGACTAACAGCAAACCTTGGATTTTTCCACTTATGTGAACAGGAATCATGAACTCCTACATGATCATGTAGCTTCACATTTGGTGATTTTAGAGATAAAATTACACCAAGAAGTGTATTAAAATTGCTACTGTGTGTTTTAACTTACTCATTATTTGAGTCACAATAAATGTTACATTTTTAAGGGGCTCACAAACGGTTTACTTAAAATAACTTGTGTATTTTATCAGACAAACTACGTATAAACTACTGTAAAGGTGCAAATGGTCCTGGCATTTATCTCACACAGTTCAGTAATTAGGGCACGACACAGACGCCGAGAGGGTCAGAGTTCAGTTTCCATTCAGACCACCCAGTGGAGGAGGATTAGAGACCTGACCATATGGCATGAAAGGACACACTGCTGCTGCAACATTTTATTTCTTTTTATAGCTATGAAAAGAAATAAATGTTTGCTGCACCAGTTTTAAGGTACCCTTCTTCAGTTCTTCAAATTTTTAAGGTGGTTCCTTTGTCTCCCAATAATATCCTGAAAGTTTACCACAAAGGCTTACATAATTCAGTGCCAATAAAAAGAAAACAATACACTTCATTCCCAACTAACTGATAGCATAATAATATTCCATTAATAACTGAAAATCTGTTTTCCAATTTTTTTTTCCTGGACCCCTTTTGTTAAAATCAAAGACTTAAAGGTATAAAATTACTAGTTTTTAAGAGCAGAAGGATTTGGAAAGTTGATGAGGAAATCTGCCTGAAATGATGAGTCATTCAGCGTCTGTATGCAGCACATTCACGGCTCTGACCTGTTCACTAATGAGCTGCCCCGTGTGTCTGGATGTGTACGGTGACACCTAATCCCAACCGGCCCGGGCCCGAGGGTGCCAGCTGTAGTGGAAACATCAACCAGACAAAACAAAGCATGGGTGTGTGAGTGTCTGTGAGGATTTCATGAGGCTATTAACAGACATGTTTATACCCGAGGATGAGTGTTGCCAGCATCACCATGACGATGATCATCACTGTAATGGTGGTGTTACATTCCAAAGAGCTACAAGGGATTCAGTTCAGAAAAGAAACACTTTAATGAACCAGTGTGGAGTTTTGTCACTGTAATCTTCTTACATGAAACAGAAGAAACCTGCTTATTCACATCCTTGTATACAGGGTCATTGTTTGCCTAGACATCTGATTAGGTGTGTGTAGGCTTTCTCACAATCTCGGCCATTAAGCTTTGTGTCAACAAAGCCAGAGACATTATAGAAGCAAAAGACATGGCACTCAAAGAATTCTGAATAGAAATCCATGGGAGAACACAATCCCTGTCCCCAAAGGGCCAGCCACCTGTTAAACAGGAACCATGTTAGCCAATCATGTTGTCACGTTGACACCTGTGCACAGTAGAGGTTCACAGTCTCTTCAGAAGTGTTGCAACTGTTTGCATGCACACTAGGAGTATAACTATAAAAAGCTTTAAACCTTATTTTGGTCAGCAAACTTTTATTTTTATTTATTTATTTAGTCTTTTGTTTGTTTGGTTTTTTTTGTTTTGTTTTGTCTTTAATTGGATTTGACCCGCAAGTCTATACTGGTCATATGTTATGTCATCACTCATTTAGGTAGGGGCTTCAAATTAACAATACAAGATAGCTGCTCAGTTACAAGACTTACTTCTAGAAGGGCTTTGACAAAGCCCAGGATAAGATCTTATCATTATGCAGGTTTCTAAAACAACCACATAATCCGGTTTCTTCTAAAACCCAGTCCAAGGCAGAATACTGGTGCACATGTATGCACTTACTCAATTTCTATTGTTGCAGTAAGGACCTTTGGAAAGAGAGTTTTGATAGTTATTTACTGATTGATTTGTTACTGATACTGACTGATACAAAATTACAAAAGGCAAGTTACATTTGGCTTATTGAAAATGTTGGAAAATTCTTTGACAGCTCATGAAATGGTCAGACCCTTCTTGGAAGGGGTAAGTAAAAAAAGAAAAAATGCTACCATGGAAGGACCGGTTGTGCGCCGACTCAAGTATATTTGTCTCAGATCTAAGAAATCTGTTTGGGATAGGCAAAGGTCTTGTTATCTGCAGAAACCCTATTGAATTTGTGCTCCGGGGAAGAAAAAAAGAAACAAACAAAGAAAAACGTATTTGGCTGAAACCACCAAAGAGTTATCAATATGGTTGTAAAGCGGAACAGCACTGATGTAATTCCAGTACTCTGTGTTCATTTGTACAGGCTGCCACAAAACTTCTGGATGAGATGTGCCATCTGACGGCTCAGTCTCTGACATCAATGGACACGTCGGAGCACTTCAAGCTCTTGAAGCTGCTGGGTGAAGGCTCGTATGGAAAAGTCATGCTGGCTGTACACAGAAAGAGAGGTGAGGAGGTAAACTAACACATTATAGCTGTGAGACCCCAACAAACAGAGTTATATCAAAAACTTTCCTTTGGATCCTTCAGGCACTCCAATGGCTCTGAAGTTCTTCCCTCGAGAATCCACTTCTCTATTCTCTTTCCTGAGGGAGTATAACCTCTCCTTGTCATTCTGTACCCATCCATCCCTGACCAGAGCTTTGGGAATAGCTTACTCCACACCGTCACACTACATCTTTGCTCAGCAAGCCAGCCTCTTCGGTGATCTGTACGAAGTCATCATACCTGAGGTATAAAGATATTTCAAAAGAGCTGTTAAGGTTCCCGAACAGCGCAGCTCACACTGTATTTATGTTTTTGGTGAAATGCAAATGGGTGGTATAAAGAAACAGTCATCATCAGACTTAGGAATAATTGTTTTCTTTCTCCTTCCCCATTTGATCTTCAGGCCGGTATGGAGGAGGACTGCTGTCAGCGGGTGGTGTCTCAGCTGTGTGGCGCTCTGTCACACCTGCACTCCCTCGGTTTTGTCCACAGAGATCTCAAGCCAGAGAATGTATTCCTATGTGACTCTGCCTGCCGCTGGGTCAAACTGGGAGACTTTGGCATGGTCAGTATAAAAGACATGACCACTTGATGATAGCATCTAGCTGGCAAGTCTATAAACAAGCTGTTTGCTTAGATGTAAAGCTTTTGAAGACCAAGCAAAAACGGCCATCTAGGGCTCAAATGTGTTCTGCATATGACTTTGCATGCTTAACCTAATTCATGCCTATTTGCATCCAATACCTTCCTTGTTGTTAAAAGTTGAAAATCAAATATATATACCCCAGGTGAAGGCCAGGGGAACCAGGGTCCCAGAGGTCTGGTACAGCTCTCCTTACTGCACCCCTGAGGCTGAGATTGCTCGAGGAAACGAGGACAGCAGCAGCAGTATAAATGATGGCCTTAAGGTGAATCAAGAGAAGAAGAAAAAGAGACTCTGGACATCTGTGGAGCCAAGTACAGACACCTGGGCGCTAGGCATCCTGACGTACGCCATGCTCACTGGCAGTCACCCCTGGGCTGAAACAGCCAGTGACTGCTACTCATACCTGAAATATCGAGAGTGGTTTGAAAGAACTAAAAGCCCCAATGATGAACTGGATGTGTGGGCTGAGCCACAGACGGAGAGCACACAGGATTTGGATGAAGCCGGACTGGAAAAGAAGAACCACCCTCCTACAGCGCCCCAGTTTGCGTGTTTCACCCAGTTGGCATGTTCCTTTTTCCAGTCACTCCTCAACCCCCGACCACAGCTGCGTGGGCGACCTGAGGAGGCCTTGAGTTACCTGGGTGGGGACTGGATGATGGAGAAGGAGAAGGTGAGGCTAGAGGAGGAGCGGAAGAAGAGTAGCGGGAAAGGAGCAATCAGAAACATGAAAGAGATGGAGGGGAGAGGAGAGCGATAAGCAAAGAGTTTATCAGAAGCATGGAGAAAGAGTCTCTCTATGCTCTCTTCTGTCTTCTTTTTAACCTGACCTACTGGGGTAAAAGATGGCTGCCTCTTCCTCAGTCTGAGACTGCTGGAGGTCTCTTCCTGTTGAAAGGGAGTTCCTCCTCCCCACTCTCACAGAGTGCTTGCTCATAGGATGTCATTGGGGTTCGTTCGCTAATATTGTAGTCTTTACCTTAAATTATGAAGCACCTTAAGACAACTTTTATTGTAAACTGCCACTATATAAATTAAACTGAACAGAATTGAATTTTGATGATCACTTATGATGACTTTATGATTTTATTTAAACATTATGTTGGGTTTATTTTAGCAAACCTGTCAAATAATTTTCAATTTTCAGATATAGTTGTCTCTTGATACCTTATAGTGTACACTAGGCGATCTCTAAAGTGACATGTTCAACCCTCAAAGTCCAGTTTGGTTAAGTGTGATTGCTTCACTCACTTAACTGTGTCCAGGCCCATTTCAGTTGGCTCAGTACACATGTACACTAATTGCTAACCGCACCCAAACAAAGAACTCTTCCTCAAGAAAACTGCCTTGGTGAAAATCGCTTTAAGTATTTATCAGATCTACAAGGCATGTGAGGACAGTGTGTCATCACTTCAAAACAATGAGCCAGATTAATCCACAAAATCCATAAAATCATGAAGTTTATTGTGCTCTCCAAAGTGCCCATGAGTGGGAAAAAAAAAAAAGCACAAGCGTGAGAGAGAGAAGTTGAGATGCTGACACAAATTGAAGCATACTCAGGCCTGGATGATTAAACACAGTTGTGTGCAGGAGGGAGGGGGATAAATGTGCTGTAGCATGGTACAAGGCAACCTTGCCTAGCCATGTTACCTTGTGATTTTGGAATTTGTGGTCATTCTTTGGCATTTTACATGAGTACCCAAGTGGGAAAAAAAAATGTTATCAAAGTATGACAAGCTGCAGCTGTACTAAATAGACAAATATTCGGGAAAATCAAGTTTAAATCAAATGAATGTGTGCTTGATTAACAAACAAGGAAACACTGGACTATTTCCAGTATTGTAGCAGGGTCTAAATTACATTTAACTGTAAACAGTTGGGTTATTTAGAGGAAAGGAAGCAGGTGGTGGATGTATAAGAAAAAAAAAAATCACCTCCCACATATTTAACCTCTATAAACATTAGGAAAACAACTTTGGAAAAATTCCCCTTGTTAAAAGAAACCAACATGGTTTATGGGAAATCTGCTTTTTGGAAAACTGTTGTACTGTGGAGTCTAACAGCTGCTTCACGTTAAAGCATTTACTATAGTAAACATTTAAAATGAGTTAGACGCCAGTGTAACAGCTACAGTTCTGAGTTATCTGCATTAACTGTAGTGTGTAATGCTGTCACGTACTTGTAAAAGATACCTTCTGAAAGCACTGCATCTATATTTGGCACTAGATTTCAGCATGTATAATACATCATAGCAGGCTATGAACTGAATATAGACTGCAGTAGAGCCCAGCCATAAACACCTCTGAGGTCCAGATTAGATTAAACCACAGTGGGGATTTTTTGTTTTTGGCTTTAAAGAATTAAAAATGGGTTTCTGAAAGCAATAATTAAAATATTTTAGAAGCACTTTTGTAGCACTTTTTCACTGTGAAAATAGCTAGAGGCTTGCAACTTTTAGCTAATGTGATGTTTTTGTATTTCAACAAGTATACACTAAGCTGTTTTCAGCTGCTGTAGCATTTTGTGCACAACAAAAAACTACATTTGCTTTATTTTGTGTTGTGAAACGTCTATAACAGTAATGCTGCAATACCTTTTAAGAGTTACTGAGACTATGTAAAACGCTTCTGTATGTGTGTGTAGCTGCACCTGATGTACAGATATGTGCTGTTTATAAAGTATACTTTATGTATGCAATAAAATTATTTTTTTTACATAAGACATTTTTAATTGAATTCAAAGGTCATTTTGCAAATTCTGCAGATTTTTTAGAATTTAAGATATATTGACCTTAAAAAGCATGCCCTGATTGGATCATATCTCAGTAATGTTCTCGTAAGATTATACACCATAGAGGAAACTCACACAGACACACACACAGCAAGGATCATCTGGAAAGCTTCCCAAGGTGTTTTCAAAAATAGACCCACGGTCATAAATTTGTCACTACAACCTTTCAGCACTGAGTATGTGCCGCGGCGCACAACTCTGACCCCTCAGCATCACAGTCCAGCCAAGTCACACTGAACACATTTTCTTATGCAAGTGCAATCAGCTAGATACTTAACACAGAGGTGGATTTCAATCTACACAGTGAACCACACCAAACATGGACTGATAACTGAGACCGACTGACAAACAGTGAGAATTTTCTATATTTCTACATAAATATGACCAAAAACATCAACAGATGTTCACATAATTCATAAGAGGAGAAAAAGAAAACCTAATTAAGAATATGATGCAAAAATTTGATAATTGGTCATTTATTGAGGAAAATTACCTAATTCTGCTTATCAGTGCGCAAATGTGTGTGAACCTCAAGGATTAGCAGTCAGTTTGAATGTGATTCAGGTGTTTTCAGTCAGTGAAAGATGTGAGTGGGTGCTCCTATTTTATTTGAAGAGTAGGGGATCTATCAAAGTCTGACCTTCAAAGAAGGAACAAAGGAGATATTTGAGGACCTCAGAAAAAATGTTTCCGATGCTCATCAGGCTGGAGAAGGTTACAGGTCAGTCTCTTAAGAGTTTGGACTCCACCAATTCACAGTCAGACAGATTATATACAAACAGAGGAAACCATTGTTACTCATTAAACTAGTGATTAACCAACAAATATCCCTCCAAGTGTCATGTGTCGGCTGTGTGGCGGGCAGGAAGTGGACCCAAATGCAGAACACAGGAACTTAAACTCAAAGATCAGCTTTAATGCTGTCAGTCCAGGAAAAATAACAAAGTACAACTATCCAAAAGATCAGAGAACTCCAGGAACACTAGGAAGCCAAGGTCAGGGTTCACACAGCAACAGGGGTGTACAACACAACAAAACACAGGGGTGAACTGAGACAATATATACACACCAGGGAGGGGGATGGGGAACAGCTGGGTGGAACAGGTGGAACAAATCAAGGATGACGAGACAAGGGAAACAAAACTGAATACAAGACTCAGAGAACAACAGTTACCAAAATAAAACAGGAAATACTAAACACAGAAACTGAGATTAGACAACAAGACACGGGGGGGCAGGATGACTGAAGCAAGGAATATAAACAAACCAAAACTATTAACAGAAACAAGATTGCAAAAGGCAGTGAAACTAAAAGTAAGAAACTAAACAGGGAATATCAACAAGAAACAGAACTCAAACATAATCAGCAATAACCAGAACACAGATGACAAGAAAATAATCAATAACAAACTGGGTTTAAAAAAGTCCATGATTCAAAACGTGGGGTCAAAGACCCCAGGCCATGACACCAAGGGCAAGCCATCTAATAATCGAGGAGGTCATAAAAGAAACAAAGAGGGTAACTTAGAGCAAATGAAAACTTGTCTCACACTGGCTAATGTTCATGTTAATGAGTCCACCATCAGGAGAACAGTGAACAGCTGAATAGACAACTACAGCTCTGTGTCTGTACTTAAACATCATAAGAAGCCTTCTGTTTGGAAAACACTGCATTCCAGCATAGTAGAGTCATGGTTTGGGCCTGTTTTAGTCAATCATATTGCAAATTCTAAAGAAAAATGTCTGTGAACTAAATCTAGAGAGACAGCAAGAAAATGACCCTCTGTGCACATCTCGTTCTACCAAAGAATGGTCAAAGTTATTCCTGAATGGCCAAGTCAAAGTCTTAACCTTAATCCACCAGAAGTGTTGTGAAAGGACTTAACTGGAGCACATGTGAGGAGACCTTCCAAGAGTTGAAACTGTTCTCAGCATTGGAATGTGCTAAAATTCCTACGAATAGATCTCCAAGACTAATTTACAGTTATTGGAAAAATATAGTTGCAGGTTTTGCTGCAAAGATACTGAAAGGATCATACTTTAACAAATGTTTTTCATTTCACACATATGTGTTATTGGCTAACTATGATATTATTGTGGTTTTTACATACTTTTAGAACTTTGACTAATGTTTAAGTTAAAAAAAAAAAACTCTCATAGGTTCACAAACTTTCAACAACCACTGTAAATCACAGACTACATATGGTATATGATTTGAATTAAGGCAGGGGGCTGCTGCTTCAAGCACCAGGGGGGAGATGACATACAAGACAAGAAATGCAGTTTGAGTAAGAGTTTAAAGGTGTATTAGTCCCAAAATTATTTTATCTGCAAAGTTACACAGCTGATAATAAAGGTAATCGGGATACCTTCTTTTGGCTCCACCACCTGCACACTTAAAATCACGGCTCCTCTGATAACACATACTCTTTATATAATTCTTGTAATTGGAACTGAATGCCACAAGTTTATTTATTCACAGTGAAATGTCTGGTGTCTGTTTCCCTGGCTGAGAAGTTGACAAAGCCCGCTACTGTATCTTTGACACCTCTGTGGAAAAGGGAAAGTCAGGAGCTTTCAGAGAGTGAGACCAGAGGCAGAGCAGGAGCTGCTGTGGCTGACCGCAGAATGCTGAACCGCTGCCCAGTGTAATAAAAACTGGAGTCGTAAATGACAAGCAGAGGTGAAAACAAAAACAAAGAAAAAAAAGTTTCTCAAAACTGTTAAAAAAAAATTCAACTGGTATGAAAGCCTCACTTTTAATAACGCTATCCTTTCTGATTAGTGTGTTTTTGTGAATGTTTCACCCACTGCAAGAACACTCATAGAGGTTCTATGGAGAAGCTCATGGAAGCAGCTGTGCTTTGAGTGGAAAAATACATTTTCAATCAGACATGCGTTTACCTCACCTCCTGGATAGTCATGATATTTACAGCATTCTCTGTAAAAACTAAAAATTACCATTTGTAAACATGCCAGTTAAAGAAGAAATCTAATTTTCTGTGGCTTGTTAGAATGTGTTTTTTTTGTTGTTGTTGTTGTTTTTTGTAGTGTGCTGTCTTTCCCTCCTTGTGGTGCACCACACTATGACTACCTTAGTGCTGTACTCTGTGGCTGGAAGCCAGAGACCCCCACTAGCAATTGATTAAACACAGTTTTAGTGGAAACAGATGCACTGACGAGATGCTTCATCTGAAGTGTTTCCAAACTGCATTTTTCAGTTATATTTTTCAGATTTGTCACTGAGGGCTCAGGAGGAGGAATGTGTCTGTCACGACCCCCAGTCCTCCTGGCCTGGCCTGCCTGCTCTCCCTGTCTCTCCCTCTTTTGTTCTATCTGTCCTCTGTCCAGTGTGTGTGTGTGTGTACATGTATGTGTCTGTTCGTCTTCTGTTTGTTTTCAGGGCT
>VUQI01001424.1:0-14697 GCA_015106735.1 Paratilapia polleni | reverse complement strand
TTTTTTGTTTTTAGGACTGACACACACTACAACCAGTTAGATCACTGCTGCAGTTTTAAGACTATTCATAAAAGTGACAAAAGTGACTGATTGACAAAAATAACATTTAAGTTCCAGTATAGAAGTTGTCTGATTTCCCTTCTTTAATTTGTCTCCTGCAGTCTTCACTTAACCTGTGCTCTGTGTGGCTCTTCACATGCAATTCACAGCAAAGGTATGTTGATGTAGTGCTCTGCAGTGCCTGCAGGGGGAGGCGTTTCAGAGACAAAAAAAAAAAACCCATCCAGATCAAAAATGAAGCTCTGCTCAGAGAGCCACCTGCTGGGGAGGAGATGCAGACACATGAAAGAGGAACACTGCTACTCAGGACGTCACACATAGCCCTTAAATATCACTGGAGATGGCTCGTATCGTGTGATGGCTTTAACTCATTAATGCTTCACTTCATGTCAGGAATAACTGACAGAAATATGACTCTCTCTGAGTAAAGTGATTCTACAGCTCTGCGGTGTGTCATGTCTCTGCTTTGGATTCAGTGTGTGGGAGTTACACTCAGTGTGATGCACAGAAAGCTACGGACACAGATGCAGGTGAGATGAAGGTCACGGCCGATGTAATAATTGACGACTCAAAACTGGATCCAGTTTGTGGCGTTCTGTGGTCGAGACGGAGGAGGAACAGAGCTGGAAACATAAAAACTGATATTAGTCAATTTCTAGTTATTCGGATAGTTTTTGGGGGTTTTTTGCCTAATGCTACAAATATTATAAATATGAGAATTTCACAGCTTTCACAGTGGCATCCTGTGAAAATGAAAATGACACTGAAACTTAGAATTATTGGCTAAATGGGGAAAAACAGACTGGCAGCATAAAGAAAGGCTGATATTTTAAGAACTGAAGTGTTGTCATTTACTGGATGAAAAATATATATATTTTAAAAATAATAACCATGAACAAAAATTATGAATGACCAACTAAACAATAAAAAAAAAGTACATGAAAGCCATAAAATGTTACATTTTCTTGCAGCTTTGTATGTAGAGCATCATGTGTTGTTAAAATGGATGCACCTCTGTGCTGCTGTTCTTACTGAGGTGTAAACCATGTCTGGTATTATACATACTCGATAAAACATTTTACATGGCAAGTACATTTGCGTTAAATGGCCAAAAGTATATGGACACACATTTCCACATATGTTTTGCAACTCCTGGAGCACACACGGGCAAAATATGGCCCAAGTGCCAGAAGTGGCAGGTGGAACATCTTAATATGGCCCTCGACATCCAAACAGGAAAACCAAATAACACCTAAAAATCAATAACAGGCAGTCTTATGCTAAGGAACCTCACGGCAAAAGACTGCAGTGATGTATGTAGTGTTTTTAAATCGCTGATCAGCTTTGGGGGGGATTTTTTTTTTTAGTAATTTTTTTTAAACCTGTAACCATATTCGGTAATCATATTAGGTAAGTTAGTAAGGCCCTCTGGGGGGGAAAGAAAAAATGTTGCCCATCCCTGTCTTAGTGGGTGGAAAAGTTTTGTCTGTTAGTCATTCTTTGTTTTGATTACAAGTGTTTAAATGCATTTAAGATGTCTTGCTTAAAGAACTAACTTTTTGTGTGGAGGGTCTTGACTGGCCTGCAAAGAACCCTGACCTCAACTTCAACTCTATTCAACACCTTTCAGATGAAACTCCAACTGTGAGCCAGTCCCAATCAGTGCTAGTCTTCACCAAAGTCACTTGTGGCCAAAAGCTGAGAAAATCCTCCATCCTTCAGTATCCTTATACATGTCGCTACAACATTCATGTCACAAGAAATTAGTTGCCTTACCTTGCAGGAGCAGAAAATTCTCCCCAAAGAAGATCTGAACTAGTGTTCGACTGAACCACTGTGTTAGAGTTACTACTGTCCAGCTCCAACAGGCAGCCTGACAGAGAGAGATACGACGCTCATTAGCCTACAAGCTGGCACAGATTTTACTCATTTTCTGAGGCCTGAAGCCTGAAGAAAAAGGAGCCATTTAACAACCACTAATTAACACGGTGCCTGCAGAAATAGGTCACTCGTGTAGGTTAAAGCTGCACAGAGAAGAACATCCCCTCTCATATACTGTGTACTTTCATTTGCAGGGTATGATATACTGATGCACAGGACGTGGTTTATATAAAGTCATTGTATATACCTGTTGCTGTGCCTCCCGTCTGCGGAACTATGTTGTGATTCGATAACCCTGATGAAGGAGGTGGGGCTATCTTGCCTCCAGGTGGTGGTGGGAGGAGTCCAAACCCACCTAATCCTTGTGGACGGGGTTTATCCCTCTTTTTCCCTTGCTGAACATGGAGAAAAAACAAAAAAAGAAGTTAGGCTAATACGATGACAACAAAATGGGTTTAGGGACATTTATGTGGCAGATTTTAAATCTCTAGTTTCTTGATATGAAATTT
The DNA here is from genome assembly GCA_015106735.1 of Paratilapia polleni. Taxonomy (NCBI): domain Eukaryota; kingdom Metazoa; phylum Chordata; class Actinopteri; order Cichliformes; family Cichlidae; genus Paratilapia; species Paratilapia polleni. Next base: position 12,247 of record VUQI01001424.1, on the reverse strand, counting down.
AGATTTAAAGTTAAAGGGTTGAATCACAAAATCAAACAGTTTTAATTTGATCGGGATTTTTACTTTTACAGTGTTTTAAATGAAGCTTATCCACAAGTTCAATAAGAAAGATCTGTATTCACTCATCTGCCTGCATTCCTGGGTCTTCGGGCTGCTACTCGGTTCTTTACATCACTTCCGCTTCCCCACACTGTCAAACTTAATTCTGTCATCATCACTCTGGCCCAATCATTTTCCTGCCCACCTTCTGTGAGCCAATCAGCCACTGTTCCGTGTGCTTTAACTCTCAGTGCTCTTCTGTCATTCTGCCTTTGAGAGTCTCATTCCTGCGACCCACCTCCTCCCCATCTCCACCTCATTCTGGCCAGACAGAGATTCTCGTCCAAGTCTCCACCTGCTTCATTTCTCCTACCACCAGCGTCTAGACTCAGGGGGGTCCTGTCCTATTTCCCACCATTGTTGGACTCCGCTCTGCTATGTAGTTTCATTGGAGTTTCATCTCCAAATAATTTATTACTCAAACTCTGTATTTCAACAAATCATGTTCAGTTCCTTCAAATGACGTCCCCTTACTGAAATATATTTATATGCCTTTATGCAGTGCTGAAAAACAAACACAAGTAAAATGCTACAGAAATATTGACAAAATTAGAGCGGGAAAGTTTTGTTGTTGTTTTAATAATTTATGCTTTTTTTTTTTTTTTTTTAAATGCACTGACAAGAGCCGCTGACTTTCAGGAGAAATTTGTGCTCCAGAACTTAGAACTTACATTTGATTTACAAATGAACTGAACGGCTTTGGATCTGCAGACACACTTGAGCTTCATGTTTAGTTTTAATAGCACCTTAAAGTTATTTTTAAAAAGCCTGCTATAGTTGTGTTATTTGTAATTTATTCTAACTATAATTTCAAGCAAATAAAGCTACAAAACTATTAATAAACATATCAGTACCTTCTACACTGCTCAGCTGTGTTTCTTTAAAATAATTTTCAAAATTTAGCAACACTTGACACTTTTCTATTTGACAAACAGGTTGTTACCACATTAAAAAAAATGAACAGCTCAAAAATTCAGGTCTCAAGTTTGCCAATGTACTGCACCACAAAAAAATGATATTTCATGAACCACTGCTCTTCAGATAGCTATGCACACAGCAGCACCACCTTAGAGCACATGTTAACAGTCACACGTTTCAGTCTCATAGATGCATGCATTACATCCATGTTGAAATTTCACATATTTTGGTCCAGTACAAGGGGAGAACTGGAGCAGTGCAGTGTGAGACGTTAACCTTTATCCTTTGTTGCCTTTCAACCCAGCATGTGCCCCTTTTATGACATGGATTGGCATATTTATGTAGTTTGCAAGCTGGTTCTCACCCCTATGTTGAGTGTGATGGTCTGTCCCTCCTTAAAGCCCAAGTCCAGCTTTGGTCCTGAATCCCCGAGCTGGGCATTTTTACTCAGTTCGCTCTCTTGTTTCACCCATCTGCAGGAAAGCAAGACACACACACACACACACACACACACACACACACACACACACTCTATATCAGCACTGATACAGAAATAAACAATGCACCTCAGCAGTTTTTAGAACAACCACAGCATGCAGCTTTCTACAAGCACATCTTGAAAACAACATTTTGCTTTGATGTGGAGTGCTTGTGCTGCAGTTACAGTGAAGGAGACAAATCAATACTCAGTCAATATCATTAAAGAAAGTATGTACATCTGATGTTTGAGAAATTTACTGTGTAGTAGATTCTTTGAAACTACAAAACAATACTCTAAGTGCAACAGTCTGGTCAGGCCATAGGCACAAAGATGTGATGGGCCCCTAACCCACTTGGTTTAGCAGTCAGGCTTTCTCCCTCTTTTCTTAAATATTTCATACTGCACAGTTGGACTAAATCTAAACAAATGTTAGATTTTGTGACATTAGACTTTTAGCAATGTTAACATGCGTGTAGAATTTCAGTGCTTGATCCCGCACCTGCATTTTGGAGATGGCACATCAGAAGATCTCACCTGATAAAAACAATACAATCTTCTTTGATTGTCCCCCCATAATGCTGGGTCAGTCGCCTCAAAAATCTACTGTGGTTTCTGCCTTCTACAGCTGGCAGAAACTAACTGTTACCTCCAGACTAGCTTGTGTGTCAGGAACATTTTCATTCTGTTTTTTAAACAAAAATAGCATCAATTAATAACACGTCTTTTAAGCCTCCATCTCTGTATTTTCTCACTTTATTTTTAGTTTACTGCATCCCGACATCCTCCAGCTAAGAAGTGGACAGTGTCGAATTCGATGGTCTCAGGATCTCGTCTCTGCTCTTTGCGTGTTGGCTTCATCATGACCTCCAGCTTGCACTGGGATGGTTTGCAGGAAAGTGTGAGGTGTGTGGGAGGCGAATTAGCATCTCCAACTCTGAGGCCTTGTTTCTCAGTCAGAAAAGGGTGAAGTGCCCACTCCACTTGTTCATGAATGAGGGGAGAGTGGAGTGGAAGATTGACAGATGGATTGATGAGGCATCTGCAGTGATGTTTTGCTGAAAAGAGAGCTGGGCTTGAAAGTGAAGCTGTCCATTTTCTGGCCAATCTGCGTTCCTACCCTCACCTATGGCCACAAGCTCTGGCTAATGACCGAAAGAATGAGATTGCGGATACAAGCGGAGGAAATGAGCTTCCTCTGAAGAGTGTCTAGGCTCAGCCTTAGGGATAGGGTGAGGAGCTCAGTCATTTGGGAGGGACTCAGAGTACATCAAAACATCGAAAGAAGCCAGTTGAGATGGTTTGGGTATCTGACCAAAATGCCTTCTGAGCGACTCCTAGGTGAGGTGTTTTGGGCATATCCTACCAAGAGGAGGCCCTAGGGCAGATCCGGGACACGCTGGAGAGATTACATCTTTCAGCTGGAGGTGTCCACCTGGAAGAACTGGAGAAGAGGGAGGTCTGGGCGTCTTTGCTTACTGGGGATTTACGCTTCAGCGGGAACTACACTGTACTGGCCAGAATGAACTACTACACTGTAGGTACAGTGCTTACCAAATTTATTAGACCACCACCCAATGTAAGGTTTATGCCACAGCTGCCTCAAATTAACAGAACTGGCAATTACCAAAATCATTTTTATGTCTGTAATGGTTAATCCAATAGACCAGCACAAGTATAAATGCTGGCAACGACGTCGGCCATTTATGTAGGTTACGCCGTGGGCTCTACAAAGATTCACGGCCAAAGTCTAAGTCAGACTTTAGACTGCCGCCCCTGCAACCCGGACCCAGATAAGCAGCAGAAGGATGGATGGATCCATCCAATTGTGCTGCTTGTTTTAGTCATTTCTGAACAATTTCAGCCTGGCTAGTCTAGGCCTGTAGGGGGAAGGGGACCAGTACTACTTTATTCACTCAATAACCTCATTCTGCATAAGAAAATACAAATATGTGTGTGTGTCTTTGGTTGGTTATCTATGGTGTCTTGACCTGAATCTTTAACAAATTCTGCTTTGTTAGAATAGCCATTGGATGATCTGGTATAACCAATGTTTCACACAGATTATTTGTTATAATCCCCTGCTATGACCATCTTCCCAGAAAACAAAGCAATCTGCTAAAACCACCAAAATCTACTTACTTGAAATGATCCTGCAACGCCACATTGAAATCAAACGCGTCCCCTCTGTCGCAAAAGCCAACTCCTATGAAAGCACTGCGACCTACCAGTAAGAGATGATAACTCACATGAAGACCAGTGGACAGAGGATTTAAGGTCTTCCAACAGCCACGGTTAATAAATATTTTGGAGTTGCAGGGATATTTAAATCCTCACCGTTGTCATCCTGTATCCGGAGAACAAAGTACCGGCTGGAGTCGCTGACGGTTTCCACTGCAATACCGGGATACTCCTTCACTGGTGCCTGGGCAAACAGTTCCCCTGCAGGAGCAGAGGGCGTGTTAAACTAATACAAAACAGTGAAGAAAAGTCATGCTTCAGTTTTTACAGTCTGGAAAACCAAAAGACCAGGCAGCACAGATGGGTGTTAATTCTCAGTGGACACATCATCAGTAGCAAGACTTTCACATTACAGGGAGTCTGAGTCAATGTTGCTATTAAAAATATGGTTTAATGTAGTCTTTACTATAAAAACCAGTGATGTCATACCTGAGACTTTGTCCTCCAGTTTAATGTAGGCCACTTTGCCCTTGGCTGTGATCCTCATCCGTCCAGACCAGTCTGGGGCATCGAGCTTCCAGTCAGCTGCCCTACAGAAACAATTTAACTGCAACATTTTCAGAGCTGCAACTATCAATTAGTCTGGTTAAATGTCAATTAAAATGCCAATTATTTTCTCTATTAATCGTTTGGTCTCTAAAGAGTCTGTTATATGGTCCAAAAGCCCAAGGTGATGTCCTTAAATAGCTTGTTTTAAACAGCTAACAGTCTAAAATAAAAGATGAACTGGCTTTCAAATAAGACAAGGGAAAATGCTCACAACTGAGAATCTACATATAGGGCTTTATTGCTTAAATAATTATCCAAGCCTGGCTCTTGAGGATTTATTTGGCACACTGGATTAGGCAGGCATGGAGGCACATCAGAGCGCATACATTTATTAATTAAAAAAAAAAAAGTTATGCTAAATAAAAGTAATTTGAACATTCCTCAAATACAGTTTTGCCAAATATAGCTCAGTACAAAATGGATACTGTGACAAGAGGTGATACTTGATGAATTTAATAATCTTTCAAATTAAACAAATAGAATCTAGAGCATTTTTGATTAAACGATTACTCAAATGTTGATGTCGTGTAATTTTTTTGTTAATCATAATGTGGCATCATGAGTGCTGACAAAAGGCAAAATCCAAGGTGGTAACAATGAAGCTTCATTTGTTTTACTGACAATAACATATACAAAGTCCAAAGGGACATCATCATGTTGCTTGTTTTGAACAACAAAACCCAAAAGATATTTAGTGATATTTGGTCAATGAATTAAAAGATTACATTTTTTTGTCTAATAAATGTTTTAAGATGATATCAAAACACTTTGCTTATTGCAAATGAGGATTTACTTTAATTTCTCTCTTTTATATCTCTTGATCTAAATATTCATTTACTTTCATTATTGCAGTTTTAATACGTGCAGCCTTTGGAGCCACTAAACTTTTAGTGGCTCCCAAGGCTGCACATGTTAAAGTGGGGTTATTTATTTAAAAAAAAACAAACAAACAAAAAACAAACTTTCCATGGTTATTGCTTTAATGTGGAATTATGACCAACCAAGCAAATAATTTCACTTTTTGACAGTTTAATTTAAAAGATTATTAAAAACTTATGAAAACACAAGAGTATTTTACAGTTTTATCTTGGGAGCTGTTTAGATGTGGTCCTTAGAGTCAAGTTTACTCCATATTACTTTGGTCTGACCAGTTTAATTAATGGCATATTTGCCAGAAATCTTAACAAATTAAATACATTATCATCAGTTCTCTAATTTGTAGAGGGACAATTTTTAACAATCTAGCTGAAAGAGCTATAGTTTATTATAATAATTTAGTTAATACTGGTTTTATTAAAACACACATACACTATGAACTGTGTTTTATCAAATTCCTTCCATTTTTCAAGTCATTACAACAAAGAACTCCAGTAACCAGCTTGCATCGGAGGGTTTTATGGCTGCAGCCAACAATTTTCTTCATTCCTAAATGAAAAGACATTAAATTAGAGTGAAAAACCAAAGGATGTTGAGCTATCACAGCAAACTGTGAAACTAGCAGATCTTCACATATAGAAAGCAGGTTCCAGTGAATTTTGGTTATATTTGGTTTGCTTTGAAAATAACTTCATCAATTAATATTTTTAGCTCTTGGGGTGGGTTTCGGAGCACAGGTACAGTGGGGGCCATCAACACATATTTGCCCCTAGGCCTTCAGCAACTTAATCCGGCCACGCAGCGGGAGCATGGTGGGTATAAAGTTTTTTTATCTGAAAGGATCAATTAAAAGCAAAAAAAATTAAAGATTTCAGACTGAAGAACCTAAGCAGTTTGTGAAGAAGACATCTCAGCTGTCACAGAGGAGAGCGGGACTGTCCTGGCAAACCGCCCGTATCGAGCCGACATGATGACAAATACCCCCCACGCAGGAAACACACCCAACATTTCAACCTCTCTTCATCTTTACAGCACCTGGAGATGGATCTTCATCTCCTCAGCTGCTTCCGACATCAGAGCATAAAGCCAGCACTGTCCCTCTTCGTGATGTGAAAGCATGCGCTGACTGACGAGCAGTCAAAGTAAAACACCCAAACCCGCCCAACAACCACCTTTAAACCGCATTTCACAGCAACGTTAGCGAGCCGCTGGTGTTCTTTTACCTGTACGCGCGGTTTGAAGCTCGCGGCGGGATGCGGTAAACGTTGACATCGGGTTTAACGCACAGGATCGACTCGTACTCTCCCTCGGCCGCCATCTTGGTCCAACTGTTATTGATGTGGGAGTTGTGGTTGTGACTCATTTATTCAGCTCTTTTCAAACGGGGGCGTGTGTGTGTGTGTGTGTGTGTGTGCGTGCGTGGTTTAGGACGTCCTAACCGCCATACCACGTCAGTTAAAGCTTACACAGTAACCATAGGCAACAGTAAAAAATTATAATGGTTCTTTCCTCCCATGAAACTACTTGATATTTTTAATCCTATAGAAAAAAAGATTTCGGTATGAGAGAGGGCAAAATAGTTTACAATAGGTATTTAACTCCGGAAAATAAGCAAATAAATAAATTAATTAATTAATAAAAATAATTTTGGGAGGGGGCGTGGCCTGGCAGGTGCTGAAAACTGCGGAAGCGGAAACCGTCGCGTCGTGTCATCTCCTCGAAGATTCCTGAATATCTGTTCATGGTCAGTGCCTTATTTTTGCTGTAAATATCCATGATTAATACACAAAACAGCGCGCGCTCAGTGGGTTTTATTTTGCACTAAAAGCAGCGGACGTTTCTTGGACTATAGCCCAACATTTGGTCACTAAAATCTGATTTATGATGATCCTTGCTGGCTTGACAGCACCGCTTGGCCGTTAGCCATATTGACGCCTGCTAACCGTCTTCAGTCGCTCTCCGAGGTCCTGAAAACACGTACCGTGACTCTTGTTACAAGCACGACGACTGCTGTGGTTAAGACTGGGCTTCCCGTTGCGCTATGAATGCAGTTTCAGCGTTTTTATTCCTCAGACAAGCCCAAGGATGCTGGTACCTAACTAGCGTGTAGCTTAGCTAGATACTGAGCTAACCTAGGTGGGGATATGTGTTTGTCGCAGTGATTATGACAAAGCTGTCACTTACAGCAGGCTTATTTACGCTTTGCAGTCATTTATGTGTACCTGCCACAGTGCCAGCCGCCGCATCAGCTCTTTTTTATGTTGACTGGTTTCTCCTTGCAGCGGTAGGATCTGGTTTCTGACATCCTGAGACAAACCAATGCAGTCAGGAGGAAGAGAAGACCAGCAGGATGAATGCTAACTGAGCCAACAGCTGCACACAAGCAACAGAAAATTAGACTTTTACATCAGAGGAAGATTTTTAAAAAGGTATGTGACTGATGTGTGAGAGCATATAGTTGCTTTGCAGTGATTACTGGTAAAGTGTGACATTATCTTTATCAAATGCCAAATTATAGACGAGCACAACAACAGGAATGTAGATCCCAGTTTTACTGGCCCAGAGTGGGGAAGAAAAAACATCACTTTATATACAGTCGGAGTTTTGCCTCTTCACTAGTCACTGATGATTAGTCCTATCCTGCAACTTACAGAATTGTTTAATTATTAATTTTTTTTTTCCCGCAAATGAGTGAATACAAAAATAGTAAGTTAACAGTTTATTAATTTTTTTTTGCAGTTGTATATTGCAGTAATAACATATGGTTATCACTAAATCTCTAGTCACACCTGGACTGGTCTCTAGGCCCATGAACATGCCTCAGCACACCATTTGGAATTCACTGGCTTAATCTATAGTAATACATAATGCATATTTTTTTAAGTAGAGTTCTGTTTTAGATTATTAATCTAAAACAGGAGAGTATTAGTGGAATTAAAGCTTTAAAATAAATTTAGTGGATTAAATGGTGTGACCCCCTTTAGACCCTTCCAGGCATGCTGCAGGTATTGGTGCCATAAAGAAAGAGAGAGGATGGCTGCTGGAAAGTTGACAAGAAATCTGACATATTTAAAGATCATGGGAAACTAAACGAGCAGTTTTTCTGCATACAGTTTTTATTTAAATTTGTTCTTAATGCAGTTGTGCTGTCTCTGTGTAAAACAAACAGCTGGTGAATAGGAGCTAGTGGAAAGATGTCTTTCCTCATGTTTAAGCTTGTTGAACAGGTGGTTTGATAAAGGTCTTTTATTCGCTTTTTACCCGCAGAGGTTTTCATTGTGATTACAGTAAATTTTTTTTTTTTTTTTTCTGTCACTCCACCTGTGCTCACTGTCTTGGTCATGGCATGGTATCTTTGTCAGGGACTTTCCATACGTTAGTTTTTTTTGGGGGGGGGGTTAAATATAACCATGCAAGTGTTGTCATTTAGTGTTGTGCTTTTTTGCCAGAAAGTTAAACTTTTGTCTTATGTGTTCATAGTGTCCCAGAAGGTCTGTGGAACATTCAGGTCATCTTTGTAATCTTGAGACGTGCTGTAGTGGAGAGCAGTGGGCTTTCCTATCGTGTCTTTTTCGTCATTCTTTTTATAGTGGACACATGAACAACTTCAGCAGGTTGTAGAGATTTTTACCACTTCTAAGGAACTCATGTTGTACACACTACGTGATCTCTGTCTAGGCAGAGTAGCAACCATCATGAATTTCCTTCATTTGTACATGGTTAGTCCTACTGTGGACTGATGGATACTCAGATCCATAAAAATGCATTTGTAGCCTTCTACAGTTTTGTGCATCTGACACGACAAATGCTGGCTTTGTCAGAACAGAATTTGTATGTCTTTATTTATAAAGAGGGGCACCTCTACAACCTATCCATCATTCATCCATACGTTCATTTTCTTGACCATTTATTCAGTTCGGGGTTGCGGTGGGGGTGGAGCCTATCCCAGCTAACACTGGATGAGAGGTGGGGTATACACTGGACAGATCGCCAGTCCCTTGCAAGGCTACCTCTAAATCCTGCACTTTGAGCCCCGTCTCCTTAAATTAATTGACTGACTTTAAGTAGCTTTCGGAGAAATTTTAAGTACATAAATATGAAGTACAATTGTTAACATGTTATATGTCCAGTCAGATTGTGTTTGTCTGTAGTTGTGACTTAAAGGCCGTCTGCACAGGAAGACAGTAGCAGGAATGTGGCAACCAGAAATTAAATGAATTTCAGTGGTGCAATAACAGGTGAAATAACCCAATGCAAACTGGGTGGATACTGAATTTCACTCATCTCAACTCTGAGGTTATCAATTAAAACCGCTATCAGCGAGAGTGAAGAAACCATTGATTGAAATACGACTGAGTGGTAAGAGAGTTGCCTACACAACAAGTTGTCTATTAGTGAGCAAGCATCAGCTAAAACATGGTGAGTGGGCATGACTTTAGATGAAGATTTGACCGCATTTTATAGGTAATCATTGCAGAAATCTTTTTCCCTTTTTTTGTAGCTCTTTCTCCTCCAGTTCTCTCTGCTAAGTCTTTGAACATGCAGCTTTGTTCTTATGTTTTCTCTGAATCAGTTTGTGGTGGTTTGATTCCCCACCTCTCCCCCGGACATCATGACGTCCTCTATGCTCCGTCGACAGCTGAAGAACCTTGTTCAGAACTACTCTGAGGCTGAGGTCAAGGTAAGAAAAACTAGATTCAAATTGTGTGTGAAACCCTAATGTTTACAGTCTTTCTGTTTAATATTACTTTATCCAGTTAATTCTTTCTTTCTTTCTTATATTTTTTATTATGCGGGTTAAGTTTCAAGATGGTAGATACGTGTTGTGTAATTGCATCATTTTATACACATTAGGTAATACATATATGGCATCTGTGGAAACACTGACTTTAAATTTAAGTCTTCTGGTGTGGTAATACTGTGCTTATACTTCAACATGAGGTTGAAAGTACAGACGCACCAAAGAGTCAATTGAGTGAAAAGATTACTGACAAAACAAAGGAGAAACCATCAGTTAGTTCCTACAGTGGGCTTCTTATGTCATAGTGAGACATTCACAACTTCTGAACTAAAGTGGAGGTGAATTCCTTGTTCAAATGCTGATCTGATGAGACATGATCAATAATATCCCGTAGAACTGATTACTAACCATTTTCAGTGGCACAAGTGAGGCGCTCCGCTGCTGCTAGTCCTCCAAAAACCTGCTGTTAGCATTTCATATGGTGGTATCTTAAACTTTCAACTTTCCTGAAGCTGTTTTGGACCCAGACATTTTCTCTCTCTTACTTTTGCAGGTGAGAGAGGCGACATCCAATGACCCATGGGGTCCATCCAGCTCTCAGATGGCCGACATTTCCGACCTGACCTACAATGTCGTGGCCTGCAATGAGATCATGACGATGCTCTGGAAACGGCTGAAAGACGACAAGAACTGGAGACACATCCACAAGGTGACCGACAGAAAGAGTAACACTGGAAAAAATGGTCGGCTCAAAATGTTAACATATTTATTAGGAAAAATAGGTAATTTTCAAGTATACTCCCTCTCTGTCTTTTTCTGTTACCTAACATTAAAGTGCGGAGCCCATTTGGAGTGAGTGTCATCCAGGTTATTTTTTGCAGCTACAAATGTCACCTGAATGCACCACATGCAAAACCATGTTATTATTTTGATAAGAGGAAAGCTAAAAGGTTACAGTCATTGAGTGCGTCTGTGTGTGATTGTGCCTGTTCATACCATGACTGTGCAAAATGGGCAGATTGTGGGTTGCAGCTTGCTCAAGAACTACATTAGTGAGTGACTAAAGCCATCTGTCACAGGAAACCAGAGAGAATAAACCAATAAAATTAAATAAAAGCACGTCCAGCTGTCTTTGTGAGAACCAGTTTGAGTTTTACACCGTCAGAGTGGTGAATTTTTTTTATTTGGCTCTTATTTTTTCACACCAATTCAAAGGCCTCTTTCAGGGTTAGGTCTTGGTTTTAAAGTTAGAATTAGGTTTAGGTTAAGGCTGTGATTCTCAGACTTTTTGCCCCACTTCAAAAGCAAAAAAATAAACAAAATTAACACCCCACATCCCACAGTCATTATGTTTTATTTTTGTGATTAAAAATAAAAAATGGTAGATCCACGTAGAATTTTGGTTAAAGATTGATACAATAGCATCAGCAAACTTTTGTTTGTTTATTTTTCCTAAAGAAAATATTATGCATTCAACTTAGTTTGGTTCCAAATTTCATTTTTCTCCTAATTGTCCATGCCCCGCCTGCAGTGGCTCTGCACCCACAACTGGGGTCCGTTCTGCAGTTTGAGAACTGTAGGGCTAGGTTAGGTTGAGGTTTGTTATGCTGGTTAAACTCAGGGGTAAGAGGCTTGGGAAATGCATTACTTGGTTGCAAAACATTCCTCAGTATGTTATTGGCAGTATGCTATTTGTTTCCTGTGCAGCCATTTTCAAACAAAAAACATATTTTCTTTTTTTTTTTTTCAGGAAAAAACATGATACTGCAGCTAAATACTCTATTAAAACAGGCTGTGTAAATGAAGGTTGAATTTAATAGAGTATCATAATAGTAAGTGAGCAAAAAAGGAGCCTTCTCTCAGTGTGTTATGTCCCTATAAACTTTTTTAAACCTCTGTATTCTTCATCAAAGTACCATATACTGTGCCTGTACAGGGATATACAGGGTTTTAAAAATTAAAATTTTAACTTTGTAAAGTTTGGTAAAATGCAGTTGTTTTTTTGTTTTTTTTAAACTTTTACAGCAGAACTATATTCTCATTTAGGTCTTCTGTAAAAGCACCATCCAGACTATTATATGACATGAGTTATTTACTTGCTCTGTGCTTAACTGCACATCACATCTGATATTATTTCCTACGGGAGTGGTAACTTTGTACCAAGATTTGTTTGTTCTTTTTACCTCCATTTTTTTGTCTTATGAATTCCCTTATTGCAAATAAAAGAAAAAAGCATTGTTGTAAAGTGAAACTACATTTTTTGCTTTTATATAAATTCGTTTATTTTGTCATGTTTTTTTTTGGGCTTTTTTTTTTTTTTTTTTTTTTTTTATACTTTTTTTTTC
>VUQI01001421.1:34163-46027 GCA_015106735.1 Paratilapia polleni | reverse complement strand
TTCAAAACAACTACAAGAATAACAATGAAAAAATTTGGACACAATGGGAGGATAACCCAGTGAACACATTTTTTAAGCACTGTTTACTGAGCTGGATCAGAATGGCATATTGGCCATACCTCCGGGGCCATAGCCAATGGAACTGTCCAGAGACATTCCCCGCTGTCTGAGAGACTGTGGGCCCATCATACCAGACTGTGGATGGGGAGGGGCCATCATGGGACCCTGAGGGGACATTAGCGGGCCCTGGGGTCCAAAGGGTTCCCCTGGAATTGACATGCTTCGCTGCTTAGCCTGCATCATCATCATAATATTTTGCTGTGCCATCAGATTCTGTTGGTGCTGCTGAGAAGACATCATGCCAGGGTATGGATTGGAGGGATGATGGAGAAGGCTGTTAGCCATCATGGCTTGCTGTTGCTGGAGTTGCTGTTGGGGCACCAGGCCTGTCCTTCCCATCATATGTCCAGGGGAGCACATGGGGCCCATGCCCCCAGTAGAAACCATACCCCTGGAGCCCCCCTGTGGAATGCCCATGCCCTGACGTATTCCACTGTGTGAGGGGTGGGGTGGCAGCTGCTGTTCAGCCATCATATTCTGTAGGCTTGCTAAGTGGGGGTTGGATGAAGGGCCACTGCTGTGTGGAGGGCCAGAAGAAGACAGCTGTTTAAGGAGCTGCTGTGGTTGCTGGGATTGCAGCCCTTGATGCGGCTCACTCTTGGGGAAATACTGAAGAGTGCTACTGGGCTTATCAGAAGGAATGATGCGGGAGAGATCAAACTCAGGGATCCCTGTGTGAGTGGGACGTATGACTTCACTAAGATCAGGTCCTTCGCCTATGGGAAGCGAGGCAAATGAGTCTGATGGGTGAGAGGGGCGTTGGTGAGGATGACCTTTGTTAAGATGGTGTAATTGCTGATGTGGCAAAATATCTTCATTCTGAGAGAAATTCTGTGACATTCCTCCAATAGGTGAGTGAATGGGCCCATGTGATGGTGGCTGCATGCGGGGAAAACCTGCTGTCTGGGGTATAGGAGACACATTGCAGGGCCCCATTCCCTCAGGTGCTCCTCCTCCCATCATGGCAGAATTCATGGCAGGCATGCTCATTTGGTTTGGGGAAGAAAGCACAGGTGCTGAAGTATCATGGGACAAGTGCTGCTGACCTTGGCTTACGATACCCATGGGGCTTTGAGGGTCACTGTGAGGAACAATCCGTGAGGTCTGGGGATTCCCCATGTTTCCTGGTGATAAAACAAGATCAACATGTGAAAAACCATACTAGCAACTGATAATAAATTTTTTTTTTTTCTCCTCAACCCATTAGACTTAAAGTATTAATTTGAGATATATTCTTTTCAAAAACCCACTACTATAAATGAGGACATAAGCTGACGTAAGGCTTTTGTAGACAGACAGGATTAATATAACTTCATTAAGTCTTTCTGTAATGGCATGGAAAAATGACATTATACCAGCATAATTTAAGTACATCCTTAGTATACTGCTCAAATGTACAAGGTGTTTTCTGTCTGTAACAATACGCCCCTGTTTCCATACCTCCAATGCTGACACCAGAGAGAAGAGGGCGATCTGGTAGCATCTCATCATCAGAAGTGGCGATTGTTTTGATTGCATCATGGTAGAGAGGAGTAGAACTGGGAATGGCATACTTGGACATTTGAGACATGATAAGAGATAATGGATTCTGAGATGGTGGGGCATCAGGAGAGGAAGTAAATGGCATACTAGGATTCATAGAGCCTGGCTGGGAAATGGGGGTAGAGCTTGAACTTCTAGGGGGAAGTGACTGGCCTGCAAAAAGAACATTGAAAAATTAGTAATATCACAGCAAGACATGGAATATCATGGGACATCAAAGATGCCACAATTGGATTCTTTGATGCTTGTTTTGAGCTTGGATTAAAGTGTACCTGTTTCAGTGGAACTACAACCCCCATTGCCCACCACCTTCCCACTAGTTGGAACACCTGGACTCGGAAGAGGTGGTTTAGGAGACGTCCACCCTGGAGAGCCCGCAGCCAAGGCCGGGGACTTCAGTCGTCCAGGGGAGGCAGATGGAGAGTGTAACCCAAGGTTGGAAGATCCCATTACCTGGGGAGACTTCATAGAAGAAGAGGAAGGAGTCCCAGCACCAGATGCAGGTGGAAGAGGGGGATGATGCCCAGCAGAAGAAACCTGTGATGGTGACTTCAGTCCTGGAGCAGAGGGGGAAGGTATAAGAGGAGATGATTCTTGATTGAGGGATGGAGACTTTAGCTGATGAGGAGGAGGCACTGAAGGAGACGTCAGAGGGTTGACATTTACTGACAGGTCAGAGGTGTGCCTAGAACCTAGGTCTGCACCCCTAAGGCCTCCAGCCATGGGTATATGACTAAGACGTGATGTACCTCCCATTTGATTAGGTCCATGATGGTCAGGCTCAAACATCTCTGGGCCACTTTGTTGAAGATATGGTCCTTCCATCTGTCCTCCAGAAAAAGGACCTTGATTTGGAAACTGAAAAGGGCCTTCAGGTCCAGGGATCATTCCCTTACTTCCTCCTCTTCCATTCTGAGAAGCCCTGATTCGTGAAATCTCTCCAGTGCTAAACATCTCTACTAGGGCCCCTCCTCCTCCATGGCCTCCTCTGAGCTTCTGAGACAGCATCATCTGCTGTTGTTGCTGAACATTCATTTGTGGGTTCATGTTCATTGTCATGTGGCTCCCCAGAGGAGAATCTACCAACTCTCTCATCTGAGGACCCCCTCCAGGAGAGCCCATAATTTCACGTGAACCAGGAAAGTCCATGGGATCGACTCGACCGGAGGGTTGACCCCGGCCCATTCCTAAATTGGCAAGGTCTGGGCCCCCAAGATTATCCATAATTCTTGAGCCCAGGTTTCCCTGTTGTTGCTGTTTGGCCAGTCTATCAAGATCAAACCTGGAAACACCTTGCATATGCCGTTTCTCCATGATGCGAAACACTTCCTCACGTGTTAACAGATGCTCTGGGTCACCTTGCAAGTGTTGAGAAGGCCCACCAGGGTAGCATCCATGAAAGGGACCTCCACTACTGATATTGTTGGGCATGTCATCTAGCCATATCATGCCTGGGCGAGAGGGCCTGTGGGGTCCTAGGCCTTCCATTGATAAAACTCCCCCTGGACTACCAGGAAAACCCCCTCCAGGTTGCCCTCTCTGCATTTGTCCTAGGAACCTTGGGCCACGGGGTCCCTCTTGCATTTCTATCATTCGTCCATTTCCACCCATTCCTCCTCCCATCATATTGGCAGGACCCCACTGCTGGTCTACAGGCTTGCTGTGGTATGGAGGAGGGGGTCCTCTCATCATCATAGGCATGCCCATGTCATTCATCATTCTAAAGTTCTGGGGATGTGTAGCGGGGTGCATTTCCTGTTGTCGTCTCTTCTCCTGGTAGTATTCTTCTTGAAGTTTCCTCCAGGCCATTTGCTCTGGGGTCAGCCCTTCTTGGCCAAGTAAGGGACCCATGTCATCCCCAGGTGAAGACAGATGGTGGTGGGGTGGCTGTGGTAGGTTATGAAGAGAATCCATTTGAGGGCTGTGAAGGGCAGGTCCACCAATGGATTGTGTTTGAGAAATTATTGACTGTAGGGGTTCTTCATATTTCTTCATGTCTCCCAATGGAGCCAAGGCTGATGATAACATATTACCACTACTACAATTTCCAGAGTTATTCGTACCATTGTTACTGTCCTCAAGAATACCACCCCTATCAGTATTATTATTATTATTATTACTTGGGTTGGATGAGTTATTAAGAGCATTGTTGTTGGAGCTTGTGGGGTCTCCAGAGCCTCCACCTGATCCACTGCGCAGAAGCAGCCTCTCTATGTCTCTCAATGTCTGCAAAGAGCGCTCCCTGTGTTCCAGTTGCTCTTTGGAGAGACCATCTATGTTTCCTTGGCCACGCCTCTGGACTGTATCACTCTGCAGGTGTGTAGCTAGGATGGAGGGACTTCCCGAGGGAGAGACACCAGAAACAGGAAGAGGCATACCCCCTGTACCTTTCCCATTTCCAGTTCCTGGGTCTGTGCCAGCAAGCACTGCCGTGCTCCCTCCCTCTGACCTATGGGTGACAATGCTGTTATTGCTGGAAGCTCCGCCAGGCCTGGTCTGAGGGGATTCATTATCAGAGTGTCCTGCTGATGATGGTGTCCCTGCAGTATGCATCGGACCTCCAACACCTGCAGAGGCTGGCCGTGGAGTTCCACTTTGGGATTTAGGGGTGCCTGTGGGTGGAGAGCTACTGGTATTTACCTTCTCAGACAGGTTAGAAAGCTTCCCTGATGGGTGGCCCTGTGGCAGAGAGAAAAGGATGAAAAACACAAGGTTAAGCTTTTAAAGTGCTGTTACTCTACCTGCAATTGCTTTTCAATTATTTCCATTAGAAGTAGTATGATGATGTTTTACTGTTATCAAGCTTTCTATTAGTTTACTGAAAGTCCAAGCCAACACTGTTTTGGCTTAAGTTGTTCACCAGTTTCAGTAGGCTAAACCATTCTCCATATGTGAGCTTTGTCATTTTGATTCGGTTGTCTCCTGCTGGTATAGCCTACATTATATGACCTTCATGCATGAAGTGGGTAACAAAACTCCCCAGTATGTCTGTCTGTCACTGGTAGACAAACATAATATTAGTAGTCACAGCTGCACCTACAGAGTTTAACTGTTCTGTCTCTACCACACAGTTAATATAGCACTGCACACCTGACATAACATATACTGAGTCTAACATGAAATCCCCATCACCACTCTCCAGCTGTCTGCATCAGCTGATCCTAACAACTTTTTTTTGGCAAAAACCCTCATTATATTACATAGTATACTGTCTATTTCCTAAACCACAGTGAATTTCACTTTCTCAGTATTATTTACAGCAGTCTTAGAAGTGACAGACAGAAACAGGAACAGAGAGGTATCCAAGATTAAAATAGCTAAACAAATAAACCTTCCCACATAGTTTGCACCTGTGGTCTTTAATGTGGAAGACACTCTTACCCCCTTGAGGTTTAATCAAAACCAAAAAAAAAAAAATTTGTCATGTCTGACCTGCTCCAATTTCGAATGTGGAACGTTTTGCTGGTGAAACAGAAGGATGGAATCGGTCTGCCCTTTCATTACTGCCTCTGCAGCACTGTCAAATTAAAACAAATTAGGCGATCATTGTTACAAGGTGATAATCTTAATCTAACAAACATAAAATTTCCGATAAAGCAAATCCATCTCCATTTCTAATGCTAACATTTGCCTGCATAACTGGCCTGTAAATACTTCTCACCTGTTGGCAAGGCTGGTTGTGAAGACATACACCACTTGCTGTGAAGGCTGAGGTGGCTCTGCTTTTAGCCCTGGTCCCACCCCACAACCCACTGCTGGACCACCAGATTCAGGCATGGATCCTGCAGTCAAGCGATCAGAGTGTCCCTGGATAGGACCTGCCAGTCCTCGCTCTCCTTAGGGAAAAGAAAAAAATCCCAAAAACAACCAAAAACAAAAACAAAAGAAAACAAACAGCGGGTTAATTCTCTAAAATAGCTTGGATTCTTATTTTAATACCAGCACATCCATTTGGCTACAGGAAGTCAACACCAGAGGGAGCTAGAACACATGAAGTCTAATCAGTGGAGAGGGATAGTATGGCATTCCAAGCTTACATCTCTATTTCACGGTGTTTTGTGCGTGCAGGATCTTGCAGAGCAACTGATAATTTGTCGACTGAACCAAAATTTGTGGCTTTCACTACTGTCGCCACAGTAACACTATTGCCACATTTACGCAACAGCAAATGACAGTGTTTCCCTGAGTGTTGAGGTAGACAGACTCACGGTGGGCTGTAGTGTGCGGCTTGTCTTCATCTTCCTCTGTGTCAGGTCCAGAACACCATTCATCTCCACTGTATGGCTGTTTCTTCTCCAGAACACAGCGCCGCTTACTGCGCATAACACCCTCTAGAGGATAACAAACAGACACACATTCACGCATCTGTTATACCATTTCCTCTTTACCGCTGTTACCACTAATGGTTTAAAACCACCACTTTATTTTCCAGAGCCATTAGTTAATGAATTATTTGTTCAGATGCAGTGCACTGTACCTGCTGGAAGTTAATAGAACCCCAACTTACAGCTGCCTTGACAAATGTAACCTATCAATTAGAAATGTATTTCTAATGGCAGACTCACTTTAAAATCATTATATGGTCTTAAAAACAGTAAATTAGCTACATCATGAAGTCATGTCAAGTACAGTTAGGGATTATTTTTAACTAGAGCTACATCTGTGAGATAAGTTTGAGTAAACACTGGAAAACTATAAAGTGAAGCATGAATTCATTCACTCAAGCTTAAACTCACTTCTGCAGAAATGCTTCAGCTGCTGTGACCAGAAGGCACACACACCTGTGCGTTCTCATTCGTTCTCTAATGTGAAAAAATGTCATATAAAGCACTAAAAGAGCTGTCACTGTCATTTTGCCTGTGCAAAGATTGAAATGTTAGTAAATACTGAAATATGAGGTGGTTCTGGCATCTGATGGGAACAGCACCTGGACACCTCTCAAGGAGGTATTCCAGGCATGTCCATCTGGGACAAGGCCTCAAGGTAGACTCAAAATACACTGGAAGGTTTATATCCCTTCTGGCCTCAGATAATCTTGGGAATCCCCCTGCTTTGCTTTGACTGTTACTTCCACAACGCACATCTGAATGAGTGGCAGTGGATTATGACACAATTCCATCATATAAAAAATAAATATTACCCACTCGACTTATCAAAAACACTTGCAGGTAAAACATTTCATTGGCACTTCTGCTCTGTGTATATGTCATACCGTTATGTATGTAACAGTCTGCCAACCATGTTAATCACATCTGCATAAGAAATGTTTTGTAAAACATCTGCTGAGCCTTCTCAAAAGGCACAATTATGATGCCAGTCAGTGCAAACTGCTGCAAGAAATGTGTGGCTGCCTTAAGATTTCCACCTGCAGCAGATGTGGAGAACCAAAGATGGACAGCAAATACAAAAGAGCATTAAATTTCTAAAGGTTAAAAGCAAAGAAGAGCACACTGGCAATATCCCTGATTACCGATTACACATGCTTCCAGTTAAGCTCTGTATCAAATCAGTGAAGATCCTTCTGGTTCATCATCATTAAGTTTGGTTGACTTTAGAGAAGAACTACCACCAAATAAACACACATCAGATTGAGTAACCACAGACCTAAGCTGTAAATGTAAAGTCAAAAAGGAAATTGGTATGACAGTACAGAAGAAAGGACAGCAGAGGAGGATTGCTACCTTTTTTAAACCAGTAGTTACTGGTTTATCTAAGAAAACCAGTTAGTGAGCCAATTCTGCTACTGTGTTCAGACCATTTTTCACTGCATATTTCAAGGTCTAATATGATACATATAGAATAACCACAGGAGACAGAAAACCAGAGAATCTGAACGTGTGTGTGAGACAAATTAAAGTAAAAACTTAAATGCTAGTGTTAGTTTTCTTCACCACCATCAACAAAACACTTGATGAAGAAATATCTTTCGGAAGAACCCTGCTCCGCACCTCCAGCAGAGTTACAAACAATCAATGCCAAAAGCGCACTGAAGCCCTTCTGGTGGCAAATGGTGGCCCAACACCTTACTAAAGTCCCTGTGCAGCCATGCACTCCTTTTTGTTAATCTGACGGCATACGAGTGTCAGCTTCTATATCATCTGGTCATTTTCCTTAAAAATCACAGCAGCAATCTTACTCACAATCTTCATGCATCACTTTCAAGATGGCACAAGTCTGAACGCATGCCACTGCATTAACTGGAAGGCTTGCACAAGATTACAATCATGTGTGTCTCTTTTGCATCTTAAGTTGCTCAGCTCAACAAACATCACAGTTGGAGAAAATGCTCTAAAAGGGATCAACATGGGAAAAACATTTGCCATGAGACACTTGCTTCTAATTTCACTGTCTAACACAGGAGTAGTAATTCCTAGAAAGCATCAAAGTTAGTCCTTTGAGGAAAAAAAAAACAAAACTATTACAAATATCTTTAACTTCACAGCTTCACAGTGAAGTCTTTACAGCGATGAAGACAGAATCTGAGAGTCTGAGTTTTGACAAGATTTTAACAGGAGCTGTAGCTACTTTGCTGCTTCCAGCTGTTTCCAGAAGTCTCTCTTAGGTTTATTACATGCTGCCACATCAGACAGCATGAGAAAGAGGCACAATAGTGGTATTTTTCATTAATTAATTATAGTAAGTTATCCCAAAAATTGAAATAGAATGAAACAGGATCTAACCACTAATTACTTTGTCTTCCTCACCTGTGACAGGTGATCTGTCCCACAGCCGCAGTTTATAAACTACAGTTCAATAACTGTCAAAGCTGTTTCCAAAAGTGCTTTTGAATGACATTTCCACGTGCATGTATGTGAACAAAGTGGCCCCTCTAATCATCAAAGTAACTGTCAAAATAATCAAAATACAGCTGTCATGGCAAGAAAACGCTCACCTTACAAGTTACACGTCACTTGATGTACTGTCAAATCTCATGCATAATACTGCAGTAGTACTATGGCTCATTGTGTCAATGCTGTGGGCATGTCTGAATGAATCCTCTCCATCTTTTGTTCTTTCCCCTTAGCCTCTGTATTTCTGTGTGCTGGAACCAGACCTCTCCCTGAGCTTTTTTATGTGTGTTTGTGTTCATTATTTATGTTGTGGGGACATTTATTCTGTTTACACAGTCATATTGTGGGGACTTCCCTCCCTTTTTGGGGACAAAAAGCAAGTTCCCATAATGTAAATCATTAGCTTTGATGGCACAATTTTATGTGTGCTTGCATGTGTGTGCAGAAGGTTCAAGTAATGTACAGGAAGCCCAGATGAGTTGCACAAAACACATCAATGTCATCTGCAGCCAAAACCTCAAATGAACACTTAAAATAGCAACAGCAAACAAAAAAGTCACACACTGTACTGAACCACATGAACAAAAATATTTACAAATACTCATCATCTCCTGCTTTAATAGTATCCTCTCTAGGCTTACTAAGTTGTCACAACCTTATGACCCTTCTTTCCCCTCTGAGCATCACAAAAAGCCCAGATGTTTTCTCATCTGAGACACGTCACTGTTGTGCAGGCATGGCAAAAACAATCAAAAGCCAGGGGGAAATTCTGATGCTTCAGTGAAAGGTCAGGGCATTTCAGTATGAGAGAAAACAAGCTCTTCTGTCCTCGCAGTCCTTACATTCACTTCCTGCTGTGGAGGAGGTGAACGCACGCAATCTTGTATTTCGGGTAAAGATCTGGCTGATAGGGGCGTAAAGGAAGTCAACTTATGCATAATTAGAACAAAACCACACTCCCTAAACAGTATGTACCATATATTGATACATGTCTTACCTCCTTTGGCATCTGTCTCCAGCACTGGAGGAATGACATTTCTTGATTCACCAGAGTCAATGGAGATGCTTCGCTCCCTTTTGGATTTGGTTTTCAGCATCCCTCCGACGCTGCTCACCGATTGGCTGCCAACCTTCAGCCCAGGGTTGCTCAAAGACATCTGATTGGTTTTGACTCCATGGCTGCCAGCACCAATGCCCTTTGAACCCAGATGGGTAGCAGCTCCCTGCTGCTGCTGCGCCTGCTGGTTTACGCTGGGTATTTGAGATCGACTGTCACTGGTGACCTGCTTGCCATGACTGGCTAGTTTATTGTCTGGGTGCATTTGAATAGCTGGTGATTGAGGTGAAGGTCTGGTATGGAGAACTACTGTGCCTGTTAGTCAGTGGAGTCACACTGCTTACAGGCGACACTGACGGAGAAAAGAACAATCATGGTCATCAGTATGTCACAGTCTGGTTCTGGGTTAGGCCTTTAAAGCAAACTTTAGTCTGTTCACTCACCTCATCTCACCTAGACACTCAGCTGACACATTGCCATGCTGCTTTCTAGGATGCTTTACTGAGCACACATAGACCTAGGGGACAATAAGAGGAGTATCATCAGCAGAAGCAGAGAGCGACCTTTACAGCCAGCACGGTTAGTTATGTGTCCTCAACCTGTGGGTCAAAATCAACGTCATGAGACAGAAAAGAGAGAAGCAGTCAAAAGATTGATAAGAGAGTAAGGCCAAAAAGACACTGAGGTAACTGTCCCTTTAAGGCAAAGAGTGCAACACTGAGTTTGAGCTGTGGGAGGGACCTGAAACTCAGAAGTAGCTCAGTGGCAATGTTTAAAGGTACCTCCCTCTACTAAATGCTTTGCAAACTGCAAAAACACCACACATTCTACAGTGCTGTGCAGCAAAACCCTCTCTCTCTCTCTCCCTCACTTAGACACACTCATTTTGTTTCACACTAGAAGCACAAAACAGATAAAGAACAATTACCTGATACCGACAGATTTCATTTTTGGACTATTTAGACACACAACTAAATCTAAAGAGTTCCTCAGTACTCTTCACAAGTTGCTCTTAATTTAGTTTAGGGTGACCAGAGAGCCCAAATGATGAGGCCTCCCCCCAGCTGTAAGCTATTTGCTTTTATTTTTATAGAAAAGGTTAATTTATAATAACAGCCTTTACCCAAGCAAGAATCAAGCTAAACATTAATAATGGAGGCTTTAGTCTGGGTTCAAATTTGCTGCTGCAAGCTGACGCCCTTTTGACACCCCCACCTGCCTGTGTCCATAACCCCAAGTTTCTGATTTTAACCTTTGCCACTGCAATGAGCTTCTCTTCTTGGAAGAATTTTTAATGCAGTCTACAAACTAGTTCTACACAAGCAGTCTCTGAGCCTATCCCATAAAAGATGCCTGTGCACAAAGCATTAGTTCTTCAGTATTTGCAAGTCTCAACAAGACCCTTCCACAACTGCTGCTGGTGAACAATAGCTGGTCAAAACAGTTATCAAATCCTGTTCAAAACAAACATCTAGGCCAGATTTTGGCTGATATCATGCAGATCACGTGTAAACATTTTTGACCGATGACACAATCCCAGTCAATCAGGTCAGCTGTCCTGCTCCAAAAGAACCATCTGTACCACTCACTCACCTTCACAGGTAATGGTAAACACAATGCTCTTATTAGTCATTAACCAATGCCGGCACAAGTCAGCACAGGAGGGTGCCTTGTTCACTGGCTGAGGATTTCATCATTCATTAACTCAAACAGGGACAGTCAGACGTTGCAACTGTTGACAAAGTATGACTCACTGCTTTGTGCAACACAAAGGGGAGGCAGACTAATCATATGGTGACAGGCTGACCTTCAAGTGGACAATCATAAAAAGAAAGACCCAGCTAAAATGAATACCAGTCTAGTGGATATCATGCCGAGACTGTCTTTTCTGCTACAGCTGACATGATGAGGGAATCAAGGCAACAAGGGAGCAGCTTAAAGTGTAAAAAGTGGAGAAATTGAAGAGAGATTGAAGTAAATCTGGTGTCTCACTTGAACTTTGTGTAAACAGTTCAGCCTCACACTGCCATTATCCCCACTTCTTGCCGCATGTATGGAGTCCACTTTGTAATGTTCTTGTGACTGGTTTGAAAATGAAGCTTCTCTCAGACTGGATGCATTTCTATTTAGGAGGATTTTGAGTGTACGTTCTGTTATGCGGTAATACTATAAAAAGGGCAAATGGCATTTTTCATGCATTTGTGCAAGAAAATAAACATTTTCCCTCAACCTGGAAAAATAACTAAGAATCCTGGTATGACAACAGTTTTTACTGGAGACATCAATGTTTAACTCAACTCAGGTCTCAAAACAAAGCAGGTTTCCCTGTTCAATTTAAAAAAAAAAAAAAGAAC
>VUQI01001421.1:0-14476 GCA_015106735.1 Paratilapia polleni | reverse complement strand
AGACACTACCCTCATAAAAAACAATTTAACAACAAAAACATTGCTGAGAGTGGAACAGTGGTGCTGTGGTTAGGGCTGCAGCTTCACAGCGAAAAGATTCTGGGTTTAAATGATGTCTGCATGTCCCTTTGTCTGCATGGATTTCCTCCGGGTTCTCCAGTTTCCTCCCAGAGTCCAAAGACTTGCATGTTAGGTTATCTGGTGATTCTAAATTGGCCCTAGGTGTGAATGGTTGTCTGTCTGTGTGTGTTAGCCCCGTGATGGACTGGCAACTTGTTCAGGGTGTACCATTCTGCTCCAGCCCTGCCTCATACCCCTAGCTGGATTAGCATTCGACAAAATGGATGGATGGATGATTGAAAACACTGCAGCTGTTTTGGCATCCACATCTCGCCATACATTGCTCTTAATTCTAAATATCTCTAACAGACAAGGGTCAATTTGACAATGCAGTGAAGCCCACAGCTAAGTGAACATTATGCATCAGTGGCTGACACTGATAAACAGTTTGAATAACCTAATAATCAGCAGCCACACACAGATTTGTTTTTGTGTTCAGTCAGTCTCACGGTCTGATGGTGGTGTGTGTATTTTGGCTGGAGTGTAACTGCAATTGGGACTGTAAGTGGTTGCCGTGGTGGCTGGCGTAGCCACTGATGCACAGGACTGGTATCTCAAACAGGTGGATTCCCAGATGGGCAAAGTCAGGAACAATCATGTTTTTATCTTCATTTTATTTAAAAAAAAAAAAAAATCCTGCAGTTCTTTGGTGGAGGGCAGCCAGCAAATATGGAAATGACAAGAAAAGTAGGAGAGAGAGGGCTAAATGAAGCAGTGATAGGTCTGTTTTGGGACAGGATGAGCATCTTGAATGTCACACTGGAAATGTTCTCATTCATCTGAGGGATCTGATGTATATAATTGACTCCCTTGTGAGTGCAAGGGATTGTGGTTGATTACCAGAGGGAAATGTGCATCTGGGTTCTTGTCAAAGTCCTCTAATCTCCACAGTCTTGTTCGTGTTATGATCAAGGTTGTTGGCACACCTAAATACCCATGTGGGTACTTTTCTACAGCTTTTGGTTTAAGCCCAGGATGATGAAGAACTAAGGTGATGTTTAGTAAGTAATGCTTAGTAAAGTAGTTGGTGTTCAAGCATACTGACAGACTGAGAAATGTCTCTTTTTTTGGAATAGATTGGATGAGGTGGTTTTAAACAAACACAAGTCTTTGAAAGACCTTAAGAAACTTGGTGGACAGAGTGATGCTTCACTGCTCAAGTTTCAACATGAAACTCCAAAAATAATTGCAGACTTTTCATTGTGGGGAAAAAAAAGAGCTGACAGTAGATGGCAGTAAAGTTACTCTGATGAATTTTAATCACCTCACCGTTTCATTCACTATTCTCTTCCTGCAGTCACAGCATTCCACCCACACACAAGTATGGTATGGCTCATTGAAAAGAAGAAGAAAAAGTGAAGTTAGATTCCAGAAATCTTTCAAAGGCTATTAAAATAATTTTTTGTTTTTCATTTGTTGGTGTAGAATTACTAAACATCTGTAACACAGTGTAAAACATACATAATTATCTGATCTTGAGTTACAGCATTATTATTATTATTATTATTATTTTTTGGTACACATTCATTCACAAAGATTAATTATTTCTTGCATTAATTATGAATAACCTTTGAAGGACAGGTGGAATTAAATGCGTAAAAGTATTACTATAAATAGTGATATTAAACATATTTTGAAAGAGGACACAGTAGGGGAAAAAGGAAATAACTGTCTTATCTGTTAAAACTGCAATCTGTTATCCAGTGCGATTGGACAGGAAATAAAATCTGTGTAGGAAATAACTGAGAATTTTCTTTCATATAAATTAATTAAAGTAAATGATCCATTATATTTAATCAGTTCAGAATCATCTGAGTAAATATGGTACCTGTAAGAGACCTACAAATCTGTCACTGTACAATAATGTGTAACATCTTGCAACTGTGTATATTTACACTTGCGAGGTTAATGGGAGACACAGAACAGGCCATGCCTATGCAGTTTAATGGGGCCACATGAGGTGAGGTCCTTCGCTCTATGTGAATAGAAGCTTGACCCTAAAAAGGGTTATGGGGACTGGATGCGTTGCCGTGACCTTCTGTGAAGCTGTGAACACCCGGGCCTGCCTGCTCAGGTCTCAAAGACACAGGGTGAGCATATAAGTACACATGGCAGCGTGTTCCTTTGATACAGTGAGAGTTCAAACCAGTCTGGATCCTATTAAATCCTTTTGTCTTTCTCCCATTCTCCCCTCCTGGTTGGCCTGTTTTTACTTTGTGTTATTCATATTCATTCCATTACGACCCTCCTCCCCTCTGTGTTAAGCATCCCACAATGCATTTCGTTGCGACTGCTGGGCAGATGTGTTCATGGTGCTGAATTCTGGACACAGACATGTTAAAATAAATCTGGACACTGAACATAAGACTGGAAAATAATCCTTAAAATTGAATAATTTGTTGTTTGTTTGAGTTTGGTCCACAGTATAAAACTGCACAGAGCCGTGAAAGAGACAATGAGTTTATTCTATTGATCCTAGAAGAAATCCTTGCGCCAGCCCACATGACAGAGCAGCTGGCTGAGAGTGGCCTCATCTGGAACTGCCATCAGTCGCTTGTTAAATGCAGTGCGCAAGTGGGGCGGGAACATGGCAGCATGCGGTCTCAGCCAATCCATAACCAGACACTGGGAACTGTGTGCACAAGCTGCAGGTCACACAGCAGTTTTTTTAGCATGTGTGTTTGTGTGTGGGTGTATGTGGGCTACATGCCTATGCTGGGCCCAACCATGATATAGAATCTGTGCTCCCTCCTCTTTCCCTGAATCCTGTCTATGTAATTGATCCCAGACTGGACATTTGAGTTGCCAGCAGCGATTCATATCATTTTTATCTTTTAGACAAGCACTCTACTGCTTCCAGATGGGAAGGCACTCCAGGGTTCAAGTTTGTTTTTGAAAAAAGTGTAATGCTTTAATGTCTTTACCTTACAAAAACCATGCAGTTAGTGGAGAAAGCTACATGAGTGAGATACAACTTGTAGCAGATATGCAACACTCTCTGAAACTGAAAAAGGCTGCACTGAGGATTTTTTTTTTTTTTTAACCTTTGTTAGTGTTTGTTTTTGTTGCCAATATGTGCATGAATGAAAGCTTTGTACACTGGTGACACTGTCTGTGGTTTAAAGCTGTGGAAAAACAGATTGTGGAAAAACAGAGTATGGCTTTATATCAGACATTTGCTCTGATTTCCTTCTGTTCTTCTAGGGCACATTTGACAAACAAACAAGATGTGGTTATGTCTAAAAGCTGTTCTGCACTCGGCCTGTCCGTGGATGTCTAACTTGAACACTTCATACTTAAAACTACTGATCCAAATAATGGAAGAAAGACAAGAGAAATAGTTTAGGCAAACATCCCATGGTTAGTTCTCACCTAAAAACCTTTGGAGATTGCTTCCATATAAATGGCAGGACCCACTTAAAAATGAGCAAATATCCATTTAAGAAGCTTGTAAAACAGCTGAAGGCACAGGAAGATGACCAGAAGTTTTCTTTTGTCTTTGTGGGCTTTAACATTGTCTTATGTATAAAACATCTGCACAGATTGTTACAAGAAGCTGTCAGTGAGTGTGAATGAATGTCAAGCCAGCAATAAAGGTTGCTGTATATTAAACATGCTTTGTTTAAGATAAGAAGAACTTTTCCTAATGCAAATATAATTCATTTTCATTGTGTAGTGAGGCTGAATAAAAATAACAGTGAAATTCAGGGAAACAATTCTGTATTTTGTGGCGAACAAAGTTAGTTTTAGAAGCTATATGGGTATATTTTCACCTCAAAGCTGCTGGCAGAATGCAGGCTACTCCATTATATAGTATTATCATTTTAAACACTGATAAAATACCACAATAAACCACCCTTGCAGCCTCTCTATAAGTTGTATCAGATCTTATGTTAATCAGGTATGGTAGAAAAACAGCAGAGAGGAAAAAAAATATAGGCATAAATGTGTTTGATTATTCCACAACAAGCTGATATCCCTCCACCTTCTTAAAAGCATGGCTTGTAAGCTTGGCACTGTATTTATAGCAATGGCAATAGTAACATTTTATGAATATGATGTTCAGACATGCCAAATGATAGGAGGGGAAAGTGACAAATGGTGCAGAGCTTAATGTATTTCGAGAAAAAAAGCAGCATGGTGGTGTGGTGGTTAGCACCATCGCCTCACCCTCCTGGATTCATATCCACTGGCCGGCTGGGGCCTTTCTGTGTGGAGTTTGAATGTTCTCCCCATGTCTGCATGTTTTCTTTCTGGGTACTCTGGCTTCCCCCCGCAGTCCAAAGACATGCATAAGGTTAGGTTAATTGGTGATTCTAGTCTGTCTAGTCTAGTCTGTCTCTCTGTGTTAGGCCTGTGACAGACTGACGAGCTGTCCAGGGTGTACCCTGCTTCTTGCCCTGTGGCAGCTAAGATAGGCTCCAGCCCCCCAGCAACCCTGAACTGGATAAGCGGAAAAAAATGGTTGGAAGCATGGATGGATGGATGGATGGATGGATGGAGCCAAAAAGAAAACAAAAGAAGCAGCATTTAGTAAAAAAACACTCTGAACTCATCACTTTATAACTCTGAAAGGCTACAGTAAAAACATATCAACAAAAACACAGATAGTTGAAGACATATTTGCTCCAAGTAACTCATAAAATGTGTAAATTATTACTGTGATCTGTTACTAGCAACATGGGCATAGGGATCAAGATGGTTTGTTGGTCTGCACAACACTTTGTTCCTGATATAAAGTATATCAACAAATGGATGGATTAAGATAAAAGTGTTGTACAGATTGTCAAGGTCGCCAGAAGATTAACTCCCTGCCAGCTGTGCAGATTGCCTGACTTTTCCTGTAGCACCACCTGCAGGTTCATGTTCTTGGCTTTTGAAGTATCTCACCAGCTTCTTGATTTATTAGTGTTAAATTATCCTGTGAATTTGGGTGCAATGGCCTTTTCATTTAGTGTAAGAGAATGTAGAAACTTTTAATGATGCAAAATTACGGAAATTTGTAATGCCATTTAAATCTTTACATTTTATATACATCTATAAGTATTTCAGAAACTATTCGGTGTGAATACTAATTGACCTCATATGGGAGCCTGACCAACACAGAGAAACTATCAGACTTTCTTTCCAGCTGTGAGTTCTGCCAGTCTTGAATAGGCAAGCATCCTGCCAACCAGCATCATGCACGTTCACACCCCTATTTGCCCAAATTAGTGGTGTGCTTGTAAATTACACAGGGTATATTTTTGTTGAAAAACTATGAAGTTAAACCACATTTGACAGCTTCATTACACCAGTGGAAACAAAATAGTAATTGCACTGTTATGTTTGAAGCAGTTTTAAGTTAATTTTTGGCTTAATGGGCACATCGACATGCCACATCGCTGTTTCACATTCTGCTGAAAGAGACTGATAATTTACTGTTGTACATCTGGTGAAAAATTGGATAATGATACTAAGTGATCCCCAAATGCTGCAGTATAATCAGTTTGAACAAGGAAACAACAGTGATATATGTCATCTGTCTCTGAAGAAAAGAGGAGGTTCTGCCCAAAGCCATGTAACATCACATCACATCTTATAATTAGTGCAAATTATTTTTGAAAGCTTGCTATAGTTTGAGGTTTTTGAACTGTGTTCTTACCAACTTCTAGACTGACTCAATTTCTTTATAAACAGTGAAAATGTCCAAAGGCTTTATACTTTGAGTTAACCAATCATTGGGTGTGATATTGTGTATGTGCATGTGATATTCATTATAAAGAACATTATATTAATTTAGCAGACAGTGAAGCCTTTAACATTATTGTTGGAAAAGGGATAAGTATCCTCTACAGTATGAGACTATTTCAGCATCTTAAAAAGTGCACTGTACTGCACTGTAAGGTGTTATGTGCTGGATTATTTCTTGACTGTACACAGAAACCTTCTGGAGTCTCCACTGGTTCCCTGATATCATCACTTCAGTGGTCTTGATCCTCTCACCGAACTCCCTATCAGAAGGCAAATAAGCAAGTTTTTAAAAAAGAAAGTCACTATGTTCCTTCACAGCATTTAACAACATACTTGCATGGTCCTTTTAAATAATCATTGTGCCCACCAATCTCAGTATTTTTTGTGTAATCCCAGGCATCTCATATTCATTAAGTCATTTGACTTACAAATTTGTGGCCATACAGGTTCTGGTTTAGCACAAATATGTTAAATATAGGAAAATGCAGAGGACAAAAAAAACAACTAAAGTGAAAGGTAATTCTTTAAATCACTAAGTCATCTGACTGTGTGGCATCTTGTGAAAATATACAAGCATTTTGTTTTTGATGTGTTATTATTTTGAAATCTTTCGCTGACCTTCCACCCTTGCAGATCTCTTAAATTACAAGTCTACCAGATCATTCTGGAAGACTGTATTCAAGAATATGTTTAACCGATTACCTCATCCTAGATAAAATCATTTTTTCTCCATTTAACAATAAACATATTTAAGATTTTCTTGTAGTAACATTAAAACGGAACTTGCTGCAGTGGCTGCTGCCTTCAGTATGGCCCTATGGGCATTATAAAATACAGTAGGCTATGTAAAACCACAAAATGAAATACTCATTGAGCAAACCACTGTGTCAGCCTCATTCATCCCATCTACTATGATATTCTGACTAAATGAGTGAATCCAGGGAAAGTGCAGCCAAAGAAAGCCTAAAGCTCTGGATTATTGCATGTTTCTGCTGTTCTATGCCCTCAGCTGCCATGAGAGACTCTGGAAAACAAAGAGGCCTATGACAGACCACCTGCTCAGAGAGGATTGTGGGTATGAGCTACTGTACAATAAACAGCTGAACCAGGAGCAGCATGAGTGTCCCATGGGGAGAAAGGCTGGAGTAGGGGTGGTGCAGGGAAGCTGGTCTGGATGAGGTGGTCTTGTGAAAATGGTTGCTGAGGTCATGGATGAATGTGGCATATCTGCTCCTTGAATCCTGATGGACAGTGGTCAAGTCTTTGCTCAGTACATAAATACTCCACGCTACATTAGCCACCAAAGGCTTTCCACATGTTGTTTGCAGAAGGCCTCTATGGTGCTTAAACCCCAATCCCCATCTGGCTCTTTCCAGGTCAACTAGTCAAGGACTTCGCACACGTTCCCTGACATGGACCTGTTTTTGGTTTCACAAGAGGGGCGAGTGCCAGGCCCTCTGTAGTTCTGTGATCCAACTAAGCATGTGTCTAGCACCACTCAGATCAGCACACTGTAAAAAATGATCTCAGTCATGCAGGTTTTAGCATCTGGCTGAATCTGAATTCTTCTATCAGTGGAATGAAACTACTCCTGTTCGATCCAGTGTTGGTTCTCCTGTTACAGGACTCAGTGTGTGTAAACAACTTGAAACAAGACAGAATACGCAGATCTTTCCACTAGTCTCAAGAGAACGACACTTGATTCAAGTAAATTGTTTGTAGCACCAATTTTCTTTTGGTTGAACTGGTCCTGACTGAAATAAAACTCAATGCCTCTGTTTTCAGCAGTTAACATTAGTGTTATTTACAATTAACCTTTATTCTGTCTAACAATGTCTAACCATGTCCATCCAGTCTTTGCAGGCATCAAAAATCAAGACGTTTCTGGCTTACTCATTAAGGTTTGTCTATCCACACATACAGTAGTTTATGGAACTGGTTAAAAGATTAATTATTTCAGACATGCAAAATATCTTTCTCGGTTCAAAGTCAAATGTGCTCACGCTCCTCTGGGCCTTGCTGTTTTGTTTTTTGCTGCTTTAAAGTGATAGGGGTTTTTTTTATAGTTTTTTGGGGGGGGTTTTTGCTAAAAGCTGAATTAGAAGATTACTACTCTCTTGTCTAAATGGTACAAATAGAGCTACAGCCCACTAGCTTAGCATAAAGGCACAGTGCTGTCAAACAATAAAATGCATTAGTGAGCTTTAGCGGTGTTAGGAGGCAGACATATGTTTTTTTTTAGCTTTACTGAAAGCCAGGCAAACTGTTAGCTCTGAATATCAGGGTTCTCACTGTGTGGCCCACAGGGAATTGGCTGCCCTTGATAACATTTTATGCATCCCACAAGGAAAGAATGTACTCCTGTACACATCCTTATCCATGATATTGCCCAAGCAACTCAGAGTGAAACCAAGGGAGCATTTCTCCTTTCTCCCCAGTATTCAAAACAGACTGAACCTCCACAACAATGACAAATAAAGCTGGTGTCAAGAAATGCCCCCTCACTAAGAGTTAAAAAAAATTAAACCAATACAAAAAATAAATAAATAAATAAATAAATAAAATGGCAACACAAACAACCAATGACACATTGAAAACACTTAATAAAAGTGGTTTTCTGTTTGTTTGTTGGTTGGTTGGTTTGTTTTTGTGCAGCACTCACTTATATGGTGGCTCCCTAAATTTGCACTTCAAGACTCCTCAGTGATAAACTAATCAGCTGCTGGAAGTAGCTGTACACAGAGAGGTATCAGTCTTCTCATCAACCTTTCAGCAATAAAGTAATTAAGCTTTTTTGAACTACTGTCTTATGCATCTGTTCTATGCTCCACTTTCTACTCATTTTTCTGGTCCAAATTAATTGATTGTAATATTTGATTATTTCAGAATTTTCTATGTATTTGCACCTAGATTTAGTGAGTTATTTTGTTACTTACCAGACTGAACCTGGATATCATAAACAAATGGATGACCACAGAACTGCAGATTTAAGACAACATTTTGTGCTTGTGCACTCTTGGGGCTCAGTTGTGGAGAGGACCCTTCCTGTTGCCCTTGTTCCAAGGCCAGTCAGCTGTGCTCTGCTCTGCTCAGCGATTCAGGTGAAGGCCCAACAGGGAGCCCTCTGCAGAGGAGGCCAGCATGGTGAGGTCTAAGACTAGTCAAGATGAGAAGTCAGCCAGGAGGGAAATAGAGGTCACAAGGGCTGGGCTTCTGTGTTTTACGAGTACAAACCTCTGCAAAACTTGGCTTACCTCCACTCTGCTTGCCTGGCAGATAAATGATGATAGAGAAGGCATATATGGTAGGCTGGCTAATATATGTTAGTCTGTCTACCAGAGTAATACAACAGTCTTGCTCCACCTCCTCAATGTGTGGTCCATGATACAACCATCAAGTGAAGAAAAAGCAGGGAGGAGGAAATCTGCCAGCTGCAGCCAGCATGAGACTCAAGACTGAGGACAATAAGGAACAGAGGACAGTTACACTTAAGAATAGGAGGACGCCAACACTGCTGAAAACTGGATAATGCTCATAAAAAATAAATAAATAAACACAGTGGTTGTACAGCACTTTTTGTCAAATGAGAAAATAAAGGAAAATCAGAATTTCATTAAATGGTAAGTGAACACACACATTCTTTACTGTAAGCCAGGGCAGATCATTTTTCTCATCCAGAAACTGAATCGTCTTCTGTTTAGCTTTAGTAACACATTCCAATACAGGTGGTCCTCTGAAATGAGAGGTTAGCTTTGATTTCAACAATGCCAGTGGTAATGACTGATCTAATCATAGGGCACGCTCAAGGAACCCACCTGTTTTGCCAGCTCTGCTCTCTCATAAAGTGCATTGTTGCCAAGAGCTCACAGTCTGGGAGGGTGGCACATGTTGGGGTGGCAGTAATGTGTTACACAGATCCCTCTATAGTCTCAGCTATCTGAGTCTGATTTTCTTCTCTCATCTTCTGCCAAGAGCAAAAAAAGTTGCCAGAGCTTGGCCTGGCCGGATCTGCTCAATGGGGCACTGCACCTGAAAGCTTTTACAGGGGCTAAGAGGGTCCAGATAAGAAATCTTTGTCACTAACTCTCCCCATCAAGACCACCCCCCCACAACAACCACCTTCCAAAACATTTTGTTTTTCAAATGACTCACATTTTCCAATTGCCTGGCCTTTTTCTCTTCCATTTTTTAAAAATTTGCAAGCAGCCAGGCAGCAAATCAGGCAGGCAGCCAGCAGATGTGGCAGTTCCATGTATGCAGAACTGCAGTGCTCAGAAAGGATGTGCTTCACCAGTAAAGAATTTGGTCAGCTCTTTCGCCAACGGAACAGGACTTACTAGTCCCATTAATGACAAATCACACTCCTCTCTTTTGTCATAACTTGGACATACAGCTCATAGCAGCTGCAGGGAAGTGGTGTGACCCTAGCTGCACTGGCATGGGCTGAAATTTTTAGTGTGCCAAATAAGTTTATTTCTTATCTGAAGTCTATTTTATGATGATCAGATACAATAAAATTGTCTCGCATTTTGTGGAAGTCTGATTTACTAAGTTGTTCCCAGAGCTTTCAGCCCTATCACAATTTCCTCTTCAATGACTAGAAATTGCTCTCTTATCCTGTGATTTTGGCCCTCTTATATGAGGTTAATATGGTATAAAACAATGAATTCCCTTTTTAAAACTTTAGTGGTGAATATTTAATAGAAATGGTATATATAGATCAGTTCAATTAACTTAAAAATATCTTCCAATAAGTTAACATCTCCTTCCAAAGGGTAGCTGCATGTAAAAAGGTTTCCAAATTTGTTAACTCATCACAAACTTTTTTTCTCGTTAGGTGAACAAGACACGATGCACACTTTTCAGAGTGCCATCTTGATCCCAAAAGGCAGCAAGCATGCTAACTATGTTTTACATCTTCATACATGTTGGAAGTATGTACAATCTTTAAAGAGAGAGAGAGAGAAACTACTTTTTAAACTATTGTGTTACATCTTCCAACTTCATCTGTCTTCACAAACCATGCTGTTTTATGCTGCAATTTTATTACATCTGTTTGTTTACCAGACACTTTCTAAATATAGTCTCCCCTCTCCCCTCCAAAATAAGAGTTAAAAACGAAGCCCTTAGTAATTAGAGCCTTCTCCACAGTCTGGAGCCGCATACAGTTAGAGCAGTTTTATGGACTGCAGCTTCAGCCTCTTCTGTTGCAGCTTGCAGGCCCAAACATTAGCCAGATGCTCTGAGAATCAGTTGGGTTTTACTGGATGCTGCTGGGTGGCTCTGCTAATGATATTCACATTTGTCTCCTCCTAAATCTAGTCTAAACAGAGACTGTTTTTGTTGCAGCAAAGATGACTGCACAAGCGTCCTACTTCAACAAGCAGTTTAAGGATTTTGGGACTAATATCCATACATGAATTATGTAAAAACCCATGTATTTTTAAGAGTGTACTGCTTCCATAAGTCAAAGATTAGATGACACAATACTGTTCACAAAGTCATGAGGAAACTATCAGTAGATGGCATGAATGATATGGCATGATTTATTCAGGTTGCACTCCTCTCATAGGGTAAATAATAACTCGTTGTGATGGGAGCCACCGATTTTCTGACCTTGCTAGACCCTCTTTTCCATTTCACATTGGAAGTGATGGAATTTCTAAAAAGGCTATCTGCACCGGTTTATTCAATAATATATGAAGCAATGGCATCACCATGACACCCTACACCTTTTACTCTCAGGTCCACCCATTAGCCCAGTCATGACTGGAGAGCTGGAGAGACAGGCAAAATGGAGCAACTCTGGGGAGGTGGAAGCACTGATGAATAATTTAAAGTGAATCCAGTGTAGTTTGAAAGAAATCTCCCTGTCAGTCCCCCTGCCTCGCTCAGTCACACTCAGTGTATACAGCAGTGTGGAGTGGAGAGGGGACACACTATCAGCACTGTGAGACTTTAAATAGCCTCCTGACTTGAGATTTCCAGATGAAACATTGTGGCACCACGGAGGGTCTGAAGATGATTTCTTATCTCTGCGTTTTCCTCTGCTGGCTGGCTCTTCCGCTACAAGGTACAGGCTCATTGTACTTAAAGCTTAAAATGTTGAGGCAAGTTGAGGCAGAACACTTTATCACACACTGGTGTCATTATTTTGTCAAATTGCTAAGCTCAGGCTGAGATATCATAAAATTTGATCCATCAAGTAGGCCAGAGGCAGTTAAACTCCAAGTATTTAATTATGTGTTGTTCATCCAGAAGAGCTGACACAGTCCTTTTCCAACAAACTGTGAGGTCTTGAAAAAGTTTTCTGAGGACATCTATTAATGAATAAATCTGCCAATACTCCTGCTTTGGTCTCGTTCAGAAAACAACATCAGAGCTTTTCTTTGCACACAATCATAGGCAGGTAACTGACTCTGCTTGTCTTGTGTTACAGGTCTGGAGATATTTGACCCTGAGGAGGTGGAATACATCCGTTCCCATGCCAATGCGACTGTGGGAGGCTCAGTCACCTTGGATTGCGGCTCCATTATGCCGACCATCTTCATCTGGGGCTTCACCAAACCGGGAACTGATAATAATGTAGCTGTGGCTTACAACTACGGACAGGGCCCAAATGTTCAGTCTCAGTCCGGCAGCTTGGGTCGCATGCAGGTGCCTATTAACACCTCTGCTTTGGTCATAGAGGACCTTCAGAGGGATGCAGCCGGGATGTACACCTGCCAGGCTTTGTATGATACAGATGAGGGAGCCAGGATAACATTTTACTTCACCCGACTGGATGTAGAGGACAACTAATTCTTTTTTTGTTTACACTCTACACTCTACTAAAGAGTCAGCTAATCCCATTGTGTATATCTTCACACACATCTGCTCTAAAGAGCTGCTTCATACAGTTCCCCCCAATAAGTTCCTATTATCTCTACTAGTATTTAGTAACACAGATAGTTTTGATTATATTTGTCTTGGAGCTTAGTTTTCTGTTAGAGATGTTTTGGCTCAATCACAATACACATCAAAATCTTATCATGGGTCATCTACCCAACCTGTGAAAGCAGCTGTATAATTTTCAAATATAAACTTGCACTTTTGTCATATCTGAGGAAATCTGAGTTATGTAATGAGGGGGACACCTTGGCTTGGCCTTAAAGATTGCAATTGCTTTTCGATAAGTCTGTATTGGTGTGCAGTTTGAAAGATGTGAGGGTTTATAATTATCCATTATGAAGTTTGATTCATATTTTGGACTAAATAAATATGGGATTACTTTTTAAAAATAATGTCCTTCACAAGTCCCTCAAATGTGCTAAAATCTCCCTTTAAAAATGTCACCATCATTATGTTTGTTTAGAAACGATGTCTGGTGAGTCGGGATAAATATCTCTGTGGACAGGTATCATTGCTTGAACTACTTTCTAATAAAGAAGCATTGTTCTGTAGATTATCCAGGGTAATCTTCTCACTCCATTTTCCAATACAGGGAGAACATTTGGGCTGTAACACACACTGAAACACTCAGCGAAAGAGTGTACTATTGTCCCCTGCAATCTTTGTAGCCATATAAACTTACAAAGCATGACACCATGCAGACCTGAGGTTGTGGTTTTCATTTCAAATACTTCCACAGGCTTGTATTTTCTTGATTATTAAAACCATCTGGAACTTTTCGTTCACTGGACAGGACTAATTTTTGTTTGTTGTTTGTTTTGTTTTCCAGTGACATAAATGGTTCATGAAGATTTCAGTTGAACTCATATCTTGTTCTTCTTTCTTTAAGTACATAACATTCATTATATAACCTCTGTGTGTTGAATTTCAATTCAATTCAATTCAATTTTATTTATATAGCACCAATTCACAATAACAGTCACCTCAAGGCGCTTTATATTTTAGGGTAAAGACCCTAAAAATTAGACAGAAAACCCCAACAGTCAGACGACCCCCCTATGACCAAGCACTTGGCAACAGTGGGAAGGGAAAACTCCCTTTTAACAGGAAGAAACCTGTGGCAGAACCAGGCTCAGGGAGGGGCAGCCATCTGCCGCGACCGGTTGGGAGTGAGAGGAAACAGAAGGGAGCAGAGGGAGACAGGACAAAAGATACACTATGGGAGAGAGAAAGAGTTAATAATAACTAATGATTAAATGCAAGTGGTGTATAAACACATGGAGAGTGAAAGGAAGTGATGAAGAGGAAACGCTCAGTGCATCATGGGAAGCCCCCAGCAGTCTAGGCCTATTGCAGCTTAACTAAGGGATGGTTCAGGGTCACCTGATCCAGCCCTAAGTATAAACTCTATCAAAAAGGAAAGTTTTAAGCCTAATCTTAAAAGTAGAGAGGGTGTCTGTCTCCCGAATCCAAACTGGGAGCTGGTTCCGTAGGAGAGGGGCCTGAAAGCTGAAGGCTCTGCCTCCCATTCTACTTTTAAATACCCTAGGAACCACGAGTAAGCCTGCAGTCTGAGCGCGAAGTGCTCTATTGGGATAGTATGGTACTATGAGGTCTTTAAGATATGATGGGGCCTGATTTTTTAAGACTTTGTATGTGAGGAGAAGGATTTTAAATTCAATTCTGGATTTAACAGGTAACCAATGAAGAGAAGCTAATATGGGAGAAATAT